>CAKOGP040000668.1:534129-602328 GCA_933822405.4 Cylindrotheca closterium | reverse complement strand
TCTTGCCTCTTGCCACTTGTCTTGCCGCTGACGAAGCTCCGGCGAAAGCTATTCATCCCAATTAGCTTCGGTCAAGACTGGCCTTTTCTTGGATAATTACATAAGATCCTATTACTATTTTTGAAGGTTTGACAACTCCCCCGTCCACAAAATATGTTACTACCACCATCATAATTCCTCTACTACTACTACTACTACTACTACTACTACTACTACTACTACTACTACTACTACTACTACTACTACTACTACTACTACTACTACTACTACTACTACTACCACCATCGCCCAAGAACTTGGTCAGTGTATTCAAAGGACCAACAAGGACGAGGAGTCATCGTGCGTGGATGATTTTGGAATGACTCCATTCCATGTCCTCTTTTCAGCTGCTGCTGCCGAGTCGAGTCAAGATCTTTTACTACAAGCCCTTTTAGACAGGTATCCGTACCATGTTCTCGGCTGGAAAGATGCCAATGACAAACTGGCAATGGAATATCTGGTGAACAATTGGACTCGGGGAAACAAGATGTTACTGCAAATGGCGCTGCACCGCTGGATGTTGGATCCACTCATTCGTTGGTGGGGTACTACTACATCCTCCTGGACAGACGACATGCAGAGGAGGATTCAAGCTATACTTGTGGAAGATCATGTCAAGAGACGCAGGATGAAGGTGTTCGTGAAGGCATGCTCCGTCTGGAAACAGTACCAAGCCATGGAGGTCACATCGATCTTGGAGATGGCTGTATGGAAAGGGAAACTCAAGGGTGGTGGTCGGAGCAATAATGGTGCTAAACGACAGGTGCTAGACCGAGAAGCGTGTCGGTGTGTCTGTGGATCCAACATTGTAATTCCGAGTATAGTACTATTCTTGGGAATTCAGCATCAGCAGCAGTAAGATAAACGTCGTTTCAATAAGACGATTGATTGATGGTGCAAGATTTCATGGACAATCCACCAATATTGTAAGAAGTGGCAACAGTTTTCTTTATTATTAAAATATATTGCTATCTTCTCTACACAACAATAATACGAATTCTTGTTGGCAGTCTTAGGTCGCTGGTGCCTCGAATTCATAATCTCTTTCTACCTTGGCAACACGAACTCGATAGGATTCGTACCAGCCATCTTTTCCTTGTTGTTGAGCTTTCAAATGCTCCAGATTGGCCTTCCACGATTGAATGGATTCCTCATCTTTCCAATAAGATACCGTAATGCCAATCTCTTCGCGACAAGATTCGACACCCAAAAAGCCAGGTTGTTCCTGTGCCAATTCCATCATGCGAGTGGCCGTATCAGAATAGGTAGTAGTAGTGCTGCTGCTGCTGCTGCTGCTGCTAGCATGGTTGCTATCGTTTTTATCATCAGTATTGTTATTATTCTTATTGGATCGAATGGAGGTGAAAATGACAGCGTAGTAGGGTGGTGGATGGGATGTCTTTGCAATCATGATGATGATACTTGGCTATTCATTCCTTCATTTCCTTCATTTCCTTCATTCATTCATTCTTGTGGGTTTATAATTCGTAGGAATGATTTGAATTTTTGAGTAATGTACCGGTACGAGAACAATAATGATGATGAGGAAGATGAAGGAGGGAGTGAGTCAGTCAGTCGTGCGTGAATATGATACGGATGTTAATCCCCGTTTTCTCCTTTCTCCGTTTCCTTTTACTTTCAGCAAATCCTCCTTCAATATAACCTCAACGCCATATGATGTTACAACGACGCAAGCATTTTAGAATTGAACACAATGTCCATTTCCAATCCGTTGATTCTCTCGTTGCTACTCTTGTTGGTGTTATCCCTTACCAATGGGTTTTCAATAAATCAAAGAGCAAAGCGATTGCCTTATTCCTCCACAACAACTACTAGGACTACTACGACAACGTTACATGCAGAAAAAGATGATAATGAGAAGACTAAAACAGAGGACGTGAACCCGCTTACCAAATCCTCATGGTATGCGGTCGAACTCTTTGGTAAGGTCTTTGGAGGAAAGGGCAAGGATGATAGTCCGTCAGATAAAAATGGTCTTGAATATGATTTCTCCCAACCACCCTCATCTTTACAGGAAACCTTGAATCGCATCAAGCTCGACAACGATCGATCGTATTTCTTGTCCGGACAAGTCGACGAGGAAATTTACGATGAAAATTGCGTCTTTCGCGATCCCTTTGTATCTTTTGAGGGAAGGGAACGCTTTGTGACCAACTTGGCCAATTTGGGATCCTTTATTACCAATTACTCGGCCCGAGTTTTGAATTATGACGACCAGGATCCGACCGTCGTCCAAACCAAGGTGAGTTAGATATCTTACGCTGGTAATAACATGTTTGATATAGTATAGTGGTCTTACGCTCTTATTCGTTTTCAGATCATGGTCAAATTGGAACTCAACTTGCCTTGGAAACCAATCTTGGCCTGGCCTTGGGGTGTCCAATATACCATTGATCCCGAAACTAATTTGATTGTAGACCACAAGGAATCTTGGGATATTGAAGCATTGGAAGGGGTCAAGCAGATTTTCCGTAAACCGACAGTCACGATATCATAGATGTATATAATATATGCATATATATAAATCGTGATTGTTGGAGAGGATGACAGAGGAATAATATCATGGGTGGACGAGAGTATGAGGCGTGAAACGATGGAAGATGTTACGCGGCACTCACTGAACGATGTTAAAACAACAGCGCAACTGTACGAAAATACTTTGCAGTATAGAGATGAAGCTACTGGTTCTTTCGTTGCAGCATCCATATCTTGTGATTTTGAGTTTCGAGACCAACATAGCGACCGCAAGCTATATATGGATATGAAACAAAAGCGCACATTACCTCTAGTCCACCCTTTTGCAATACAGCAGTCTATATTTATTCGTTTCTTTTCTTACTCTATACGTACACTTCTGATGGTTTTCCCTTTTGATACTTGGTCAATTCCTTTTGAAGCTTTTGCAGCGTCCATTGACCAATCAAGTTGTTGCGAATGCTTCCAGGATTGCCCACATTGGTCACCTTGGGGTTTTGAAAGGTACAATACAAGAGGGCCCGACTTGTTGTGGAAGTGTTGGCACCACCTGCATGGAGCAAACGGGAATCGAAAATGGCACAGCAACCTTTGGATATGGTACCTAACACAGTGGGTTTGCTCATTAGCAGTTCGTCCTTGGGAGAGAGGAGGTCATTATTGCCACTGGATTTGGTGTCATCTTGGAATTGGTCGTGTATTTCTTGGGAGACGTGAGTTTCAGGCTGTCGATGAGAAAGATTGGATTGAAATTATTTTCAAAATGATGGGATGGTGACAGGAAAATGAAAGAGTTAGTGAGGTGGGATGATGGAGTATTCGTAGTCCATGATTGTTGGGTTATCCACCAAGCTCATGTATGCGCTTTGCTTTACTTACCATCCACGTCGTCGGACCCATATCCAAATCAATGTCTTGCAAAGCAATGAAACAAGTATACAAGACTGGTTCCTCTTGATACGGGGTATCTGGATGCATGACTTGGCGTTGGCTGGACGGGTCACTCATCAGACAGCTCCATTCTCGTAGAATGGCGTCCTTGCCCAACAAGTTTTGGTAGGTATTTCCTACCGGGGAATCCACTAGCACACTTGCCAAGGCTTGAGCCACCCATTCTTCCACCTTGTCGTCGCATGTGGTGCCCAACGGAATGGTCATGTCGCACCGATTTTCTTTCAAGAGAACATCCGCAAATCGGGCGAGGCTGGGCAGGGAACCAGATTGGACCAATTCTTCGGATTCTTGTCGCATTTGATATACCCGCTCTCGAATGGTATCCGCAAGATCTTTGGACAAGACATTGTCAATTCGTACCACGCCTCGTTCTTTGAGTACTTTGGCATGAGCCTTGGCTTGGGTTTTCAACAAGTTCTTCTTGGCAGATCCACCACCACCACCACTTCCACCACTACCTCCAAAACCACCACCACCACTGGCACCCTTGACAACATTTGGCTCCAATGGTACTGGCTGATGTTGACTCTTTGCCATCAATTCTCCTTCGTATTTCCCGCGTTTTACCAATAGCTTTTCTTGTTCGGCATACAACAAGGATTTGGGATCCAGAGATAGTGCAGAAGTCGCTATTCGTTGCGGACTGATATTGGCATAATTCAGATGGTGATTATTGGTCTGTATCATTGATGGTGATGATTGTGCAGTGGTTGTGATTGTGATTGTGATTGCTGTGGATCGGCAAAAGGATTCTGCGACCTGAAAACTTTGGATTGTCAATACAAACGCCAACAACAAGGTATTCAAACGTTGGATCTTTCTGTTCATGATGACGGCTGTATTTGACACTATCGATCGATGTGATTCTTGTATTCTGATTCCAGAACTAATCCTTTTTCTTCAGTCTGCAAAGCAACCTTTGTTGCTTGGATAGATAGAGATCAGATCTGTTGACGTATAATATATATTGGTTGATGCGCATGGATGGTGATGAGAGTGATGGATTTGAATCCTTTGGTTCGGGTTCGTCAATTGGGGGGTGGTATGGTGGTACACGTATGTTTCAACTCTCCCCAATTCTCCCCAATATTCAATGTATTGATCAATCCCCCTATTCAGAAAACATTGCATTATGCATGCACATATACCGGTATCAATAAATCCTCAACCTGGTTGCAGCATCCCCAACCGTCATACTGACAAATACAATTGGATCTCTTCTTTTGCAACAGCGATCTTTCAGTCCGAGTCAAGTCTCTGTGCATGTCTCTCCGTCATTATAAGCAATCCAATATCATACCAGCACTACTACATTTTCCGCTCCTTGTCCTCGTACTCCTACTCCTCGTCGTTTCGCATCAAATCACGCCCATCATGTCCCTACAATCCAGCGGCATTATTACGGCATTGAATGCAGCAGCATCGGAGCCAGCTACACCCGCTAGCCGCGTCATTGACTTTTTGACCATCAGCCGGGGTTTGAAGACGCAAGAACGTACCGGATGGGTCCGTCAAGAAGCAAATCCAAAGATCGAATCCATTGCCGACCATTCCTGGAGGATTACCCTCATGGCCATGATTGCTGGCTTTAGCGCTGAGAGTGATACTAGTGACGAGTCTTCCAGCATTGACACCAACAAGTGCATTCAAATGGCATTGGTACATGATCTAGCCGAGGCGACTGTAGGAGACATTACACCGTATTGTGGTGTTTCCGATCAGGACAAGCATCAAATGGAATTGGACGCCATGACCAAACTTACCACTGGCTTGTTGGGCACCGCCATGGGGGCGGAACGAATCTTGAGTCTGTGGAAGGAATATGAGCAAGGGACTACGGAAGAAGCCAAACTAGTCAAAGACATGGACAAGTTGGAAATGATTTTGCAAGCATTGGAATACGAACAAGATGGTGAAAATAAGAAATCATTGGATGGCTTTTTCGACAGCACCCGAGGCAAGTGGAGAACGAAAATTGGAGAAGCATGGGGTAAGGAAATTGAATCTAGGCGCCAGCAAAAGGAACAAGAGCAAGCAGCGGAGAAGAGGAAGAGAGATGATGAGAAAGAAACAACAGCTAGCTAGAATTGCCGTCGTCGTTCAACAACAAGAATGCAAGTGTTACAAAATTACCTATACACAAAAATACTGTACACAACAGGTTACACTCGAAACACCAACAGAACACATAAGCAGGTAGTGGCATTAAACCTCAGCAGACTCAAGACCAACCAACAAGTAGCCAAGCCCCCCAAATCTCCCTTGTGTGCTGGTCCGCATAGCCACAAGCCCACATCATCCTACTAGTCCTTCCCAGATCCTTCTTCGTCATCCTCCGTACTACCATCACCACCACCACTATTGCCTTCTTCGTAGACCTTGACTGCAGCTTGAAGGATTTTGGCCACTTGATGGGCACTCCCTCGTTGCACCGGATCGACCACAAAGCACAATTCCATCGCTTGTCGAATTGCTTGGACGGCGGGGGAAGCATCGCTCACATTGTAGGGTGCTGGCAAGGTCGGTGCGATTCCCTGGGCCACCACCTCACGAACTTCGTCCATGCGTTCCTTCTTCATTTTGCCTCGTGGCGAATGGGTGGTCAGAATGTGAAATAGGACGGCACCCAAGGCATAGACGTCGACTTTTTCAGTCACCAGTCGCATGTCAACCTCCACATCTTGGGGCATGTACATTTCTTCGGGAGCTCGCCACCAAGGTTCGTGGAGCCGGGATGGAAACCCACAACTCTGATTCGTGTTGGGATTGTATTGGATGAATTCGGCAATGTTAAAGTCGTTCAATTTGGGTTTGCCTCCCGCCACAATGGCAATATTCCTTGGATTGATATCGTAGTGGGACATTAATGCCTTGGAGGGCAATGGCTCTCTTCCAGACGCAATAGAGGAAGGAGAATGAACTTGATGCACATGCGAGATCCCAGTGGCAACACTGGTGGACAGTTTCAATTTCATATATTCCACCTTTTCCCGTTCCTTCGGATCCTTTTGTTTGAAATTTCGCATCGCTCGGTCGAGTTGCTCCAGGTTGTTGATTTCCTTCTTGAAATAGGCAAGTTCGTTCAAAGCTGATTGTCCACAGTAGCCATAGACATCCATCACGTACGGACTCCATGTCAGGCGTTCCATGGCCACTGCATCTCGTCGGTGCAGCTCGTAATATTCGTCTAGGAATTCTCGTTCCATTCGAAGCGTCTTCATAACCAGTCCTTCTTGAGTCATTGTCACAGTTTTCGTGGTGCCACTTTCCTCCGTCGTTTCGTAAGTGTACTTGGTGAATGAGAATTTCCATGCGGCCCGAAACCAACCTTGTCCAAGGAACTTCAGCTTGTCTCGTATGCTTGACGAAACCATATCCAATTCGTGTAATTGGTTGCAGTTTATCAGGTAATCTGTTTGCCATGACTCTTGTGGGATACATTGCTCTTTTCGTTCTTGCAAAGGGTTGAGTGTCTGATCTGTTGTATCGACATTTTCTGTTGTTGTGGGTCCATCATTCGATTCTGGTTGCACCGTCTCTGTCACATTCGGTATTGGTAGTATCATTTCTCTTGGCGTTCCTTGTGAATCATCGTTCATGATGAGTTTCTGTATTGAATTTGAAACTTGATAGTAGATTGGCTTTTGGTCTTTGGTGGTGCTCAGTGTGAGTTGTCTGGGATGGGACGACGAGGTTCCAGTTGCCGGTGATGAAATTTGATTCGTCTCGCCATTTATTCTGGATTCTTTCATTTCTCGAGATTGCAGTTGCTTGATCTCTTTTTCCTCCTGTGGCTTTCTTGATTGTCTGTCAACTTGTCGAATATTCGGCTTCATTGTTGAAATTATAGCAGCAGGATGTAATATTTCTTCCGGTATCACATCCGTATAGGGAACCTCCATTTGGACAGTAGTAAGAACTTCTTGAGCATCGACTTGGTTATAAGGGCTGCCGTGATGTGTACCATGACGACTTCCACCATCATCGTCGCGAAACCTTACTGATGCTTCCCTCTCAGTATGAATCATGAACCATTTCAAAACACCCGCATATATAACAAAACCAATGATCAACATCCAAAGGATCCAAAAGCAATTGTCCCGTTTTGCATTGAGATGATTTCGAGAAGTCGGTGAAGAAGAATTGGATCCCAAGAATGCATTGTTGGAAGATTTACTCTTGGAGCTGCTGGTTCGAATTGGCTTTCTGGTTGGAGAACGATTTCCAGTTTGTCGAGTTTTTGCCCGTCTTGTGATGCGCTGAAACATTTGGCTGTTTGTGTAATTAGTGTACGCTGAATGATTTTATGATCCCCCAACCAGATGGAGCGGTTAATGTATACCGGTAGAATACCCACACAACCTGACAAAGAGGAATACTCTTTTTTACTCCAGCTGCTCTTCCTAGGTGTCACTTTCACACTGAAGCGATGGTTTGGTCGAGACAACACTTCAGGCAATAATAAGGCCTTCTGTTTTATTGTCAATCTAAAAAATCTGTCACGCTCTGTATCACCCGACTCCTTCGATCCGTTTGTTGCAAAAATGCTCTTACTTTCTAAATTATTATATTGTCGTTCTACAATATTCAATATATCCTTTGTCTCACTTGACGATTATTATTATACTGTGCGGTATAGTATATTCTATTAGGGAATGAAATGGAGACAGTCCAAATAGTATCCATATCCACTCTGACTTGGCCAGTGTGCTGCGGTGGACTCAATGGAAGTCCCTTCTCCCTGTTCGTTAAAGGTGGTCACCAACTGCCACGGCTCCCCACTTTCAGACATCCGCCGCACATTGTCGCACCATTCGCTTTCACTCAATCGCGGCAATCGAGCTTGGGCTTCCCCCGCATGCCAGAATCCTGGCGAGATGGAAATCGAATGTCCCTTGAAACTAGCATACGGCGATGCTGGCCCATATTGATGCCAATCATTGGGTTGGACGGGGCAGTCTTTGTAGCCACCAAAGAGCTTTGGAATGACAAACCATTCATCATTGCTTGCTTTCATCCACCGATCGACGACCTCGCATTCACCTTCATTCCAGACAAAGATCAAGGGCTTCCCGCCGTCTACATGTGCATAGGTCGGGTGCCATGCAAAGTATTTCTTGATGTATTCAAAATCGTCCTTGAGTAGCTCTTGATTTGGATCCAATTTCCATTCATCTTCATAGTATATTGCCCATTTGATTTTGGCATTTAACTCCAACGTGCGGTCCATGAGGTTGGTAATTCGAGCAATGTCCAAATTGGTACCGGGACCAAACCACGAAATGATTCCCAAATCAAACCTTCCATACTCCAATTGATCAATATGCGAATCCACTACGTTTGGGTCACCCGAAACATAGTAGCCCAAGTCCGGCTCAAACCGCGCCTGGTCGCCAGACGATACTTTCCAAGTTTGTGGATACCAAGGGTAGTAAAATGCTCCCCGAACGGGAAAGACCAAGTCTTCTGAAGATGGTCCTTGGTAGAATCCCTGGGGCAAGCCTTGCATCCAAATCAGAGTCTCCATGAATCGAACGCCAATCCGGCCGCCATCGTCCACGATAAGAGTCGCGCCGTCGTGTTTATGGGTTCCACTGCCCCATACACTTGTGCCATTCTTGCGAATGATTAGGTTTCCATCCGTTTGCATATAGACATCTGAGCCTTGAATGCCCGCGCTCCAAATGGTGGTGATTTCCAGGATGGTACGTTCCTCCTCATCATCGTTTGCAGTGTTGTCCTCCGTATCGGTTTCAAACGCATTGTCACTAGCAGTGGTATCTGGAACCCCACTTTTGGTAGTAGTTTCATTGTTATTTTGCATCATGTCAGCAGTTTCGTTGTTATTTACCATAATATCAGCAGTTTCATTGTTGATCATAATTGTTGGAGTTTTATCCTCATAGACAACTTGTTGGAGTACCAAATCACCTTCCAAGGTCAATCCCACTCGATAGTTACCAGAGGGAGAGGACGCAAACTCTCCCGGTTCCAAGGTTTCGGCTTTTTTGAGGATGACCGTCCCATTGAATTTGCCCACAAAATAATCGTTGAATATTCTGGGTTTGGATTTTTTCTGGCTATTGATTTCTTCTCCGTGCTGCCACTGCAGCAATCCAAGAGTGATGGATCCAACCACGAAAAATCCAATGATCAATCCAATGATCAACCGATCTGGCTTCTTCTTATCGGCAGGTGGTGGTGTAGTCGTAGTATTAGCAACATTTCGGCTGTTGTTAGTGTGGTGGTAGTTCCGACTACTTCTGCTAGTATTGTTGGTGGTGTTATTTGCAGTAGCAGCAGAAGGAGGGTTCACTTGACCACCACCACCAACCTCGAGAATCCTGGCCGTAGCTTGTTCCATATTCCAGTCGGTCTCTAACAATGCGCGCAACGCCGTATCTTGTGATACAAGAAGCATTTGCGCCAGCGTTTGCACTTTATTTTCTCGCACCAGCTCCATCGTCTGTGATTGTGGTTGCGGTTCTGGTTGTTCCGGTGCTTGATTGCTGCTGTACGGACTCAATCGTCGGACCGCCGATCTCATTTCTTGATCTCGTGATGGCGAGCTCAAGGAGTTCGCTTCAATGTCAATGCCGGCACGAGGACTCTCTTCGTATCGATGGTTGGTAGGCCTCATCACGCGACTGCTTTGCTGCGATCGTGAGTTATTCAAGTTCTGTTGGTGTGGTGGTGGTGGTGGTTGTGGTTGTGGTTGTGATTGTTGAAACGCGGCTGGAATTTGAATCTTGCGAATGTTACCAACATCGTTTGAATTCGTACCACCATGATTCAAAGCCATGTTGAATGATGCAGTAGAGTGCTTGTGGTTGGTTGGGGGAAACGGAAGGTAATTGAGACGCGGCAAGAGTTTTGTGTGTGAGGTTTTGAATTATTAATATTGAATAATGTTCTTCGGGTCGACGCTTCACATTTGAGTCGTAATAAGCACGTGCCGGCAGACGGCGGTTATACTTTTTTGTCAACGTCTGTCCATCGACAGAGACCATCACCCGCACATCTTCAAAACGGCAAATAAACTACAGTACGACACATCCAAAAAATGAGTCTTCGACGACTTACATGTACCCTTCAACATCTTAGAACATCACGACGAGGCTTTCCTGATATGAAAATCAAATGCTGCTACTCCTCAATAGCATACTTCTGTCTATGCTACCCAACCCAATCAGCAGCCCTTGTCGGGAAGAATACAAATACGATACCAATCACAAGACATGGAAGCACCATCACTTCCTACCGTTCACCCTGTCATGGTGTACATCGAGCTTCGAGTCGAAATCAACATTCTAGCCGACAGTACTCCTCCTCGATCGACGTAGATGGTGATTTGGTGGCAGAGACCTCCCATTTGCCAAGACTCTACGTGGAATCATCATCATCATCATCATCATTAGTGCTGTCCACCAATGCTCTCATTAGTTTGTCATCCTATCAATCGAATTATTTGAGCGTCATGAGGGTCACCAATACCAAACGATGGGGACAATGGGCTGGTCATGTACGAATATTCAATGGAAAAGATGGGGAATGGTTGGCCAAAGTAGTGATTAATAATGAATCATCAGCTTCCTCGTCTGAAACACCCAAGAAACAACGTCGGCGTCGACGACAAGGTGGAAATTCTGCAGGGGATTCCGCTACCATTTTGGAGTGTGTCCAACAGACCATTCCCCAGTCTTTGCCAATGCAACAACAACAACAACAACAACAGCAAGAAGAAGTTCATTTGCACATGGGAAAATTGAAAAAGCAACGGCGCAAATGGGTGTTGGAAAAGACGACCGAGTTGGGGATTGCAGCAATTGACGTGGTGGACATGGAATACTCGGAACCACAAAAGGAACCATGGGAATATGAAAAGCACTTGACACAAGTTATTGAGGCTGCGGAACAATGCGAACGACTCACAGTGCCGACGCTTGCGAAAACACCAACATCTTGGTCGGACCTGATGGAAAGTATTGCAAAATCCTCGGTCGCAAATGGTCATCACTGGCTGGTTTGTCGAGAACGAAGTCGCAACGAAACAGTGCCTATACTCACTGCCCTCAAACATATACATGATGGAACATCCAGCATGGGTGATCATGATGGTACTGCACAAGAAACAAGTTGCATAATACACATACTCGTCGGCCCCGAAGGAGGTTGGAGCCCAAACGAATTGGAGGACTTGGCCAATGCCAAATCCAATGGAAACAAGGACAACCTCCACTTTGTGTCCCTTGGATCGCTCGTTCTCAGAGCCGAAACGGCAACCATCTCAGCAGTTACGGCAACTATGCTAGCCATGGATCAGAAGCGTTCTTCTTAAAATTTAGTAAACGTAGATTAACCCCATATTATAAATTTTAAAAGATACAGTACATTGCACACTTGTTGTTGGTACACTTTACATTCATTCATGACTCGTAATCATGTCGATAGACTTTCCAGATTGCACGGCGCATCCAAGAGTTGTGTGGGATGGACGGTTCAACAAGTTGTAGTCTAGTCAAATGTCTTTCGTGACAGTTTGGGGCTGGAGGCTCCTCTGGTTTCGAAACATGCCGAACCGTTTCTGGTGGTCTGTTCCAACCAGGCTCCAGAGAGAAAAAGAGATGATGTGTTCATTTTCAATCACCTCTCCCCAATCATTGGACACTTCTTGTCAGTGTCGAATTCGTTGGACTTGTCCAGTAGTCCCAAAAGGTTGGAGGTCCAGTATCTTGCTTCTTGCGGAATTGACGCTTGTCCATAGTGATTTCGGATTCATCGGCACTCGGTTGCTCGTAGCCGACTACTAAATCTGGAATTTGGCCCGTAGTGCGAGATCGAATAGGCTTGACCTCCTCAAACTTTCTGCCACCAGGATCGCTCTTCTCAGATCTTATTTTCTCCTCTTCCTCATGCCGATACCCCGACAAACCTTTACCTGGGTGATGTTGCAAAACAAAGCCTGATGATTCTTCGCCTTGCGTTTCTCGCTCTTTGTTCGACTGCATTCTAGTCGTTTGAGATGCCCCGACAGAGTAGTTGTTACTCCTAGTGGTAGCTGACTTTACAAAAGGCACAAAAGGACCCAACAAGTTGTCGATTTCTCCTTCCGGCGATTTCGGCCTATTGTCCGCCCTGTTTCCCATACTCCTTTTCTGCTTTGCGGGATAGGCATTACCTCCTTGTCTATCCGGTGACTTATACATTGGGATGAAACCCGAGTCGTCCATTCTTGAAGTTGATTCATCTGAGGAAATGCGCGTATTCTCGCCATTTTTGCCACTACCATTGTCACTCGTATTATCCGCCAATGAAGCAGTAGAAGGCGATATTGGGGATGCCGACTTTGATGCCATCTTTTCTTTCGGAGGAGTTTTCATTTCGATTGTTCGCGGTACGATAAATTCATCTTGCTCATCATCCCCGTATGGTTGAGGAGCAAGACGAGTAACTCCTTTCCTTTCCGGTGAAACTGGAGAAGAGATGCCTGTTCCTGCAGGAGTCCCATAGATTCTTGCGTAGAACTCGGCCTCTATTCTTCGTTTTGCGGACCGGGCTAGGTTGACGAGATCTGGTGCCTCGGCTTCAGGGCTTTGCTTTTCATCCATTTTCGAAGTGAATGAGGTGACGACTGTAGATGCCTTTGTCGATCCTTTGGTAGACCCTTTGGTTGAAGTAAAACCTGTGGCAGTCTCCTTGTCCCCACTCAAACTTAATGCGGGGTCGAAATATTTCTCCTCCTCGTCCATGAGTGTAGTGTCAGCACCACACTGGAAAATATTTATGTTGTCGAAACCCTTGCTCTTCGGTGCCAGCTGTGCCTCCTTTGCTGCTTGTTGAGTGTCAGTGATAACCTCGCCCTTCTGATACCATCCTGGTACTGGCTTGATGTACTTCTTGCCGCGATGATCCACCCCAATGCTCTCTGTATTTCCACTTGCAGTCGTTGTGGGTGCTAGAGAGCCTTGCGACTTCGTTGATGTACTTGGGCGGGAGCCTTGTGACTTTGTCGTTGATGGACTTGGCCGAAAATAGAAACCGTCGAATGTTGCTCCGAAATCATCTGGGTCTGCCTGCTCCATCCCGGCAGAAGCTGGCTTTTTTCGGGGGCTTTCGCTCGCTACGGGAACAATATCGATGACTTCTTCCTCGATAACTTTCTGTGGTGACACTTGATTTCTTTTAACAGCAGGTGCAGGAGCTCGCGTCGCTGCCTTGGCGGGTGCTTCGGGCTTGTTATTGACAGCATTAGGAGCAGACTCCTTCTTTTCTCTTGAAACCCCTTGTTCAATATCCGTAGCACCAGCATTGCCTTTTCCTTCTGCTATTGTTTGCTTTCGAGGTGTTCTAACAATTGAAACGGCAAAGAACCCTTGAAAGATGACCGACTGCAGAAATCCAAATACGCTTTTTCGAAACAAAATCGCACTGTACAAATGCTGATTCACATACAGCACTCCCGCACATGCAAGCTTGGCATAATTTCCACCCAACACCCAAGCCAAATACGTTCCAACAACTACGAGCAGGCCTCCAATTGACTTTGCAAATTGATACGCAAGGTGCGTCTGTGTAGATTCATTTCTTGTTCCACAATTTTGACACAAAAAGAACAAATATACTGGTATTGACAGTAATATGGCGGGTATTTGATCCACCAACAAGAAAGGAAGGCACAAGAGGCAGGTCAACACTTGAGATCTCTTGTGAACGTCCGAATGATAGTACTGTGAACATATTCGAAGAATCTCTCCCAATTCCCCACTTGAAGATGACTCTCCGTCCCACAGCCAGTTCCCATATCCGTCGTCTACAAGGATTGGATGTCGTGTGAATCCTATTGCAGGTTCGTTAGATTTGCTACTTCGTGTACCAATCCGGTCACACGCTGAAGGTATACTTACCATACCAGAAATGCTGCACAAAGCTACCAATCAAGACAGCTAATCCTCCAATGATACTGATATGTGGTATTTCTTCAATACCCGAGTCTCTCACATACGGTATCTCGTCAATGACCTCTGGAAATTCTTCCAATAGAAAGTTCCAAACAGCTGAATTTCAAATAATTAGGAGAAATGTATCATTTCAACTCGAGCATACCATACGTGAAGTCACAAACTTACCAAGAGATAATGAACCCCAAACACATATAATCTCACTGAGTAGAAATAATACCCCCAGTTCCTTCTTTATCAGGAACGATCGAAACAAGTTGAACTGTAAACAGCCTATTTGCAACGTAAATGCTTCTCTGAAACATTTCCCACGCTCTAGTCGTTCCCTCAGTTCGAAAGGATATGGAAGTGCAACGATAGCCCCTTTGCTGTAATATTTTTCTTTGAAATCCCCAAATGCACTCTCATACGCCCTTCTGGCATCTTCTAGATGGACCTGACGCATTGCTTGTCGCATTGCTTGACGTTCAAATTTGACATCTTCACCTTCCTGAGGCGATTTACAAATCAATGAATATGCAACATAGACCCGCTGAAACGCATGATTCGTGTCTTTGTTCGCACGGTACCGATCAGGGTGATACTGAAACACATAGACACACAAGAAATGGAAAATGATGAGTTTACCGTTCTCCATGTCACACTCAGACTGCTGAGAACGCACCTTCCGTGATAAGTCTCTATAAGCTTTTCTCAATTCCTCTGGACTCCCTGATCTACCGCAGCCTAGTATTGTATAGCAGCTATCTGAATGGACATCAGGCTGGAATATAACTTCGATGGTCGTCATGTTGGTGATATATAAAACTCTAATAAGACAACCTTTCACCTCTTACAGTCCATGGTCCGACCGCTTCCGTGTCGGAAAATTCGGCGAGGACGCCGTCCTATTTAATCCAATGCTCGTGAGCGTGGTCGCGGAAGGATTGTAACGGCTACTCGGGAATTCTGGAAATAGCCCTGAAATCCTACACTTATGAATCGGATCACTGCAATTAACCCAAAAAAGCTTAAGTGTCTGCCATCTAGAAGAATCAATAAACAAAGGACCGTTCGCATCGGTTAGTGAAGAAAGAAGAAGCCAAAATCTCCTAAAATTCCCTAAGTACACAATCCAACGGATCGCTCATACTTTTTACTTAAAGAAAATCGTATCCAAGACCACTTCGAACACATGTCCACTCCCACAAAATCGAAATTCCCACTTGTTTATATCACAAAACTCCAGCTCGAGCAATATGTCGTTGACAATTGCCAACCCCTATTCTGCGACAGCCAAGAATTGTAAGTATTATCGCTCCAAGCGGCTATTCGGTATACTCCAATCATTCTGACACATGAACTCGTCTACTACTCGTGATGCAGCCATGGCGAAGATTCACGCTTTCGAAGTGGACGTGACGGAAGATCAAGTCGAGGTCAGCCCACTGCTGACACATCGACAACCAGCATCTGTGCAAAGTGCTGCACGTCAAACTACAGTATCAGAGATACCAGAAGACACACCAAGGTACAGACAGATCTCTGCCTTTCTTTCCCATCAAGCCAAAACCATCCTGGACGAAAAGCGAAAGGAAAAGAGTTCTGTCAACAAGCTCCAAAACCTGTCCTCTCCATCATGGATGAGAAATGAAAATCCGTGGAAGGAAAAGAGTTGCAAGCACAACTTTTCCCCCGGGCGTGAATTGTTCGAGAAAGTAATGGACCGCATGAACAAGGAAATATGGCAGTACAAGAGAAGAAATATTTTGTCTGACATTCAATCTGTCATTCTTGTTGTTGTCACATCCATGTTCCTTTATGGTAAGTTTGCGCTGTAAATGGCGACGATTATTATTACATTATTCATTCATCGCATGCTAACGTCTATTTTTTGAACTCGCCACAGAATTTGCAGGGCCAACCGTCCGATGGTCGGTATTCATTGTTCGGAAATTCTCGTTCCCAGCCGCTTGTGGTACGTAACGAAGCTGTTGTATACCATGAACGATGTGAATTGTAAAGTAGTGCCTTTGTCTTCCGGTATACTTACCAATCCGTACCCTCCTTTTACATTTCCTCCAGTATACCTCATTGTACCAACCTTTCAAGAGCAAAAGCAGCCAAACCCAGGACCAAAGGAGGTAGCCTTTGACGAGATGACTGAATATTCATGAATCTGAGAGGAATAAGATTCTAAAACTCTATTGCTGAAAATGCGCCAACCTATTCCACTTACAAGCAAGAGACACAAGAGATACACACATACACAAGCATCTGGCGGCACCCGTGGCCTCGCCTCAAGCCATGAATATCAAGCCGCAGGGGATGTAAAACCCTAGTTGGCAAGAAATTTATGCCGCTGATTACCCCAAGAATCAATCGCAATAACTTCACATTTGGCACTTTCAATCGTTTGGAACTATTGGAAATACAATGCTCTGGAGTATCCAAATCACTTGGGTTCGGTCCAAACGGGACGTCGAATATGCTGGTTTGGAAGTAGGCCAAGTAGCAAAAGCCAAATGTTCAATGAAATAATAATCAGTTTCGTTTTACTTTTCCCTAGTCTCTTATCACATTTAGAGCTAAAAAAGGAGCGGGTGCATTGCTCACTTGCTCATTTGCTCATTCGACCGCATTTGACAACTGCTTGCACGCCAAAGTAAACAGCAACTCCGAGTGGAATGATATCCAATGGAGATTGAATTCCAGTGGTCTCCATTCTAGTAACAAACGAACTGAAAAAGAGACCACCCATGATACCATTCACCACAACACCGGGCAGTGCTTGGGAGAGACCGATCTTATAGGGAGCCTCTTCTTGCCTCTTGGCGACCGATGCCGCGAGTTCAGAGTCAGCTTCATCAGAAGTGAATTTCATGGCAACACCATTCATACAGAATCTTTGCCCCGTAGGTTCCGGTCCATCACTGAAAACGTGTCCCAAGTGACCTCCACAGACACTACAAGAGCATTCCGTTCGAGGAAGAATGAGCTTGAAATCAGTGGAGAGTGCAACGGCATCCTCGTCGACAGGAGAATAGAAGCTTGGCCACCCAGTTCCAGATTCAAATTTGGTTTCAGTGGTGAATAGAGGAGATCCACAAGCAGCACACGTAAACGTTCCGGGATCTTTGACAGAGTTCAAGGGCGAGGTATTCGGTGTTTCGGTTCCTTCCTCAAAAAGTACGTAATATTGATCATCCGTCAATGCTTCCTTCCATTCCTCTTTGGATTTCTGAACAGTCTGCACCATATGGCTTCGAGTTGTCGACTGGATTCGAGTGGAATGGGTACTAGAGGTGACGAATGCGCTAGCTCTGTGAATGCTGCATAAGAACAAGGTTGCAATCGTCAACAATTTCCTCATGCTTTTTCAATTCGTTTTGTATGTCACAGATCGCAGATCTTCCATCTTACACTCATCGTCACCATCTGTTGTCGTGATACATGTCGCATTCGTCAGTCCTGCGATGTGGTCGAACTTGTCGATTTCCTTGATTCTACGAAGCGAATAATATAAGCGAAGCAATATTATAAGAATATGGGGATACTGTAGGTATCTCTATCATGACCCAAGGGAAGATTGGGAATAGGAAGTAATGGATGTATTTTCCAATACAAGAGATCAACCATGCGACAGAAAGTGGTCCGCAAAGACCAATGTGATTCGAATTTTGTTGGCGTTGACTGTAGTCTTGCTGTCGTTTTCACATTTTGGAAAATCGTTTAGAACCCTTGACACTGCCATATTCTACCCAGCAACCGACACTGGGGGTCCAAAAATGGGGAATGAGCAAGATAATCTCTTGAAGGTTTCGGATCTGGATGACATAGCTCGCAAGATGGAATCTACCGGAATCCTCAATGGCGATTCTGACAAAAAGACATACTTGATGGACGGGACTGTGGAGGACAGAGAAGACAACAATTTTCCTCCCACCACTATGGTGGCTTCGAGTCCAAGCACTTCAGAAAGAATAGCAATCGTTGTGCGATCTAAGGATCCCATACGGTCGGCTGTCCAAAGCAGGCTGATACAGATGGCCGAGATATTCCAAAAGGATGACTTCACGAATTATGACTTTCACATCATGATTGACCAAACGAAACACAATTTGACCACAACCGAAACACTGCAAAGATACTTTCGAGCTCACAATGCCTCCCATCTGAAAGCACCGACGGTTTTTAGTGTCTCCGAACAAATGATTCTCGAGGAATTTCCGAAACTGGCCTCGGGATACGTCAAAGGACCTTTGGTGGATGGTGGACCGGGAACATGTTGTGCTCAACCCCTTATGTGGCAACTATTGACACCAACCTTTGTGACATTTGTGCACTATCATCAAGAGTATGACTACATTTGGATCTTTGAGGATGACCTTTGGTCGGTTGGAACACCCATTGTCGAAGTACTTCACGCGTTGGATGACAAATTGCGAGGAAAGAACGCCAGTTTGTGTGGGTCGAAGCTGCGGACAAACGGAGTGCCATACACAAAAATGACGAAAGAGCGCCATACATATGAATTCCGCGACATCTTGATAGCCATGAAGGCAACTGCGTGGCAACGTCAAAACCGAACACTTTTGGAGATGGATGGGCAAATACGATCCCAATTCTGGAACGAATGGGGAGCCAACACATTGCCAGTTTGGAGTTGCATGTCCGACACGCTGTATCGGCACTCGAGAGACTTTGGAAACTATGTCTATGGTATGGTGAAATCCAATGTCTATCAATTCGCCGAGTGCTATCAGATGCCGTTGGCATGGTATGGAGGATTCCAAATTGCAGATATGAAAACGATTCTTCCAGACATTGAAGGTTTTTATAAGGACGGCAGAAGAGATGAACCAGGTATTCATGTCAAATGGGAGGACGTTGCATACAATAGAAAGTTGGAAATCGAACAGGCAGAGATTAGACTTCAGGACTATCAAACGACAACAAATGTCACCTCTTTAATTTATCACGAGGTCTTTGTTCCTTCCAATGGAAAAGAGTACCGAACACAACGGGAACATCACAATCTTTGTTCACTTACATTTGACTTCCGACAGGATAGTATACTTACGGCAGACTGCGAGAGGACACTTGGAACAGCAGGACTGCAAGAGGCGACAGGTGTAATATTTATTGGGAACAATCCAATCTTCAAATTATTTCACAACTTTCTAGCGGTGGAGAAGGCGACGCTGCTATTCCAAATAATGATGGACGACAACAAGAGTAAAAAGAAGAACAGGGACTACTATCGATATCCACCAGTGAATTACGATGAATGGATGAAGAACACAACTCATCTGACGAATGAGATAATTGGTAAAACTCCTGGGACTGGGAAATGTAATAAAGATTGTCATCAGACCAAACTCAGATGGATAACTACCAATCTCACGATGGAAGCTCTGCTGGTGGAGTCATCCCGCGATCTCTTCTTTCCTACCCTAACAACAACAACGTCCCAAGAGACAGTTGCAAAATGGATTTCAGAGCACTATCAAGACCGCCAAAATACTGTGTGCATCATGCAAATGGACAATCTTGAGATGATATGGGTTCCAAATCGAACGAAAACCGAATTCTTGGAGAACACAAAGGTATTTCTTGAAATGCTAAAGCCATCATGCGGAACAATTATTCGATTCGGATTTCTTCCCCACTTTTCCACAAGGAGTGTTCAAGAGATTGTGTCTTGGGATGAAGGTCTGCGGGACCTAGTGCTTGATGATAGCACCCTCAATGGATATTTTGTAGACGTCAGCAACGCCAAGAAGTCAAATTCGAACAATCGATATTCCAAACCGATATGGCGTATGTTTGTCAGGCTGATGGGGCTCCCATCAGCCGTCTTTGAAAGATAGCCACAGCCGGTTCCGCAACGTGGGACCTAACGACAGCAATATCACCAGAGACGCCTTTCGAAAGCCGCTTTCTTTACACATCGACAGTCAGAGGCCGAGAGGCAGGTAGCAGCCACCCATACAAGAGAAGGTTAGCAGTCTGGCCTGATGAATGGTATGATCTGTTTTCTACAACACACACATGAATGGCATGATCTGTTTTCTACAACACACACATCTAGTCTGCATTTCTTGATCGACTTCTTTATTTGCAGCATGCAAAATAATCTTATGCTCGACGCGCAGTCCTAAACGCAAGCATTTGCATGTCGAAACGCGAAACTATATAGCTTTTTTCGCCACATAATGATTGATAATCGACGCTCTACACACCAATGCGATCAATGCTATACGATACCAGGAACGGCCGGGAAACAGAAATTTAGCATACAATTCTTGGGAGTAAATGTTGATTTTCCCAGCCGTCCCAGGAGGTCCTGATTGCAATAGTGTTTTGATGTACAAAATGAAGTCATATTGTCATCTATGAATAAAGTTCTAGCTTACAATGAATGGCGTTCTCGGATGATGCTGATCATCAACGGAGACAACCTCTCATTATACAAAACGAAGGTATTGTGGAAAATGATCATCTTGGCTGATGCGCATCACAAAATTTTGCTGTTGAAATTCACAGGAGTCTTTTTACAAATGTCAGCAATCATATCATCCAAGACATCATGCTCAGCGGCGAGCTGTTCCACTTGAGCAGGGGTGAGCTTGAGGACTGGAGGAGTTGCTATTGAGGGACCGTGGACGGCCACACGGACCAAAGCCGCCTGAGACTTGGTCAGAGTTTCTTGAAAGTAGTGTTCCATCATGGCGATAATATCATCGCCACTCATGTGTCCCAAGAAGAGCTTCTTATCGACACGGCCTGGACGAATCAGAGCAGGATCCAATATCTCTGGGTGGTTTGTAGTCATGATCACGATGCGACCAGGAGTATCAACAACACCGTCGAGGACATTCAACAGCCCGGACAAGGACAAAGCATCTGGGTTGGGTTTCAAAAAGGAGGATAGGAGGGAGCTCTTGCTGGAACTCTTGCCAGTCTTGTCAGGCCGACCATCATGAGTTGAAGCGGAAGATAGAGATGATGCAAGTTTTACCGAATCCATCTCTTCAAGCAATTCTTCCGCAAATTGATCGTCAACTTCAATGCCAGTCTCGATCTTACTCTTGATCGACTTGGCGTGAAAAGCCAGAATGTCGTCTAACTTTTTGAAACGAGCTTGGGATTTGGTTGCAACTTCCAGGGCGATGCTACAAAGCTCCTTGGCGGTATCGTCTCTAGTTTCATCCACCAATCCAAGAGCCGGCAGATCTGCCAAACGTTGGTTTACCGATCGAAGGATTTCGGGACGCTGGAATTCTGCATCCTCTTTCAGTTTCTCTGATTTGGATATTAGTAGCTTTGTGAGTGACTTGCAATCCTCGGAGGAGCTTTCCAAGAACATGCGCCAGAGTGATTTGGGGATAGGCAACCTCACAACAGTACTGTCGTCCGTTGCACCACTCCTTCGACCATCGCGGCGCTTGACGATACTGGTTGTGGCATCCACATCTTCCATGACGAAAATGACGTCATTGAAGCCCAATTTGATGGAAACGGAAGATCCTTGGATACCATAGGATCTATCGAAAAAGATCGACATGAGCTCGCTGTTAGTGGAAACTTTGGAAAGTGGGACATTGACAATGGATCGTCCAGTATGCTGAGCCAGTGCCTTTATCAAACTTGTCTTTCCTGTACCAGGAGGCCCGTGAAGAAGTAGACCAAGCTTTTGAGGATATCCTGGGATTGCATACTTCCCTGTTTTATTGACAAAATGATCAAGCAAACCAAGAAGTCTTTTTTTCTCTTGGAAAAAGAGACTGTCAAAAGACTTTTCTTCGGACAACTTGTAGCGCTTGAACTTGGTGCATCGCGACTTGCTGCCGCGTTCCGACTTTTGCTTGTTGGATTCCGGGTTTTGCATTTCGTAAAAGTGACGAGCATTGGTCTCTTGTTTGCGCAGCTCATCGAGGTACCATGAGTAGGCAGTTTCAACGAAGGAATCAATCGCACCTTTCACTGGAGATGTGAGCTGGAAGTATGTCTCGTCATACACAAAGGTGCTCCCTTCTTCTGTCAAACCCTTGCCGATACTGATAAGAAGCTTTACAACACCAGCAGGATTTCCAAAAGTCCCCAATTCGTGCCATTCCTGTTGTGGGAGGTTATTCAGGACCTTGTAGCGGGCTAACATGCCTGCAATAGTTCGCTTTGAGCCATGTTCACCATCATCGTCGTCATCAAGACCTTCATCCTTGTCCTCTTCGTCATCTGAATAGTAACAGCAGTAATCGTCGTTGGAGGCACTGCTCGTTTCCAACTGGGTCAAGTCCATGTGAGCACGGACCATCTTGACATTCAGTACTTGGTGAATGTACATCTTGATTGCTTTTTGGAGAAGAGAATTCTTTGTGTTTTCATCCACATCAAAGGACTCACCCCAACTATAGCGGGAAGTTCGGTGGATGATGAAACGCTTGTCCATCTTTTCTGTTTTCTTCCAGAACATGAGCTTTCTCCAAATTGTCCATTGTTGAAGCTTATCGACTGAACCAAAAGAAGAAAACACAAGCCGAAACAAAAACGGCAGGAACATGGCGATTGCCATGTCTGCCTGAGGGTTCCCAGTTTTCAGTGCATTCATCATTCCGATGGGTGATTCAAACCCATCGTCGGTCCCTATTCCATTGTGACCTGTAGCATTATGGCTCTGATTCATTCTATGATTGAATTAAAATGGTAGGAGGGAGACTGTTGGAAGCGACAACGACAATGCTGCTTCACAAAAACTGTGAGATATCAATCTACAGTTGTTTTGAAACTTGCTTTGGATTTTGGATCTGATTTCAAACGTGCCTTTATTATGGGGCCACGAGTGTTTCAACTCGGTGACGGGTTCCGAACAGGATTCGGGCAATGACCAAGGACTGACTCTTGCCTTATTTGTATCCCTTCTGCATCTACAAAAAGCTTTCCACATTGTATGCCATTAATCATAGTGTAGTGTAGTACAACTCATCCGCACAACAACAAAGATAAGGTTTTCTTTGTGACATCGTTACCTCATCATCCTCATTATCCTACAGGTACAGATCAACTACCTTTAGGGGGAAGCACTGGAACGGCCGGGAAATAGAAATGTAGCATACAATTCTTGGGAGTAAATGTTGATTTTCCCGGCCGTCCCTGAGTACCGGGGTTCCCCCTGCAATTGCTCTGACGAGTCGGACCATCACTGATTCACAAAAGTTCGTAAATATTACACAACCTCATTCATTCATTCAACGCATGTCCGAAGCCAGCAACCGTCCAAGATGCGACGTGTTCTGACAAGTGTCACTCGCCAAGGCCAAAGGATCTGTCGAAATAGTAGCTTGGACAATGGAACTCTCCAACATTGCAATTATTGGAATTTCCACCTCCCGGCCAGTGCTGCTGCCAACACATCATCACCCTCCATGATTACCAGAGGGTTTGCTGGCCACAACAAGTGGTCTAAAATTCGACACAAGAAGGGCGCCAACGACAAGAAGAAAGCCGCTCTTATGGGAAAGGCAAGTCTGGCGATCACTGCAGCTGCCAAGGATTGCGGTGGTGACATGGACAACATGAGATTGCAGTCCGCCATTTCCCATGCCAAATCAGTCCAATTGACCAAAGATCGTATCGAGGAAGCGATATCCAAGGCCGCTTCCAAGGCAGGAGCCGATCAAGATTTTGAAAGCCTTCGATTTGATGCCATGATGAATTTCGACGGCACCAAAATTGGGTGCGTCATCACGGCACTTTCGGACAATCGGAATCGCACCACACAACAAGTACGCCATTTGGTGAGCAAGCATGGAGGAGAATTCTTGCCTACGGATAATCTGGCGTACATGTTTGAACATGTCGGGTGGATTGTAGTACATGGCGTGGAAGATGAGGATGCATTGATGGAGTGTGCGTTGGAGGCTGGCGCGGAAAACATTGAAGAATCTGACGTCGACGAATCCGACAATAACTTTGTTGTAACCACAGACGAGAAAGATTTGTTTCAGGTCGTCACAGCACTGAGAGACGCCAGCCACAACGTCTCACATTTCGAGCACCGATATATTCTTCAAGATCAAGATCATGGAGGTATGGAATTGTCACCACAAGGAGAAGAAGAGCTAATCGACTTTTTGGAAAAGATGGATGAAGATACAGAAGATGTCAACAATGTCTATCATAGTGCAATTTAACTCTAGCAGCAGTTTCGACCCTTGTTGCATTATCACGATCTAGTCATTGAATGTTGCTCGAATGGCAATCAGAACTCGGTGAAGGGTGAAAAGACTTGCCGCTCTTGGATCTCCTTCTTCTTGTTCCTGGCTTGCTGTCATTTTGGCTGTAAGGCCTGCGCGGTACCCATCTTTGTACTTTTGCCCTTCCAATTTGTTGAGATTGCGCAAAAGTTTGAAGACCCTCTCTTCGACACTATCTGCGAGTGTTTTCATATTTTCAAGCCAGTCCTTTGCCTGCTTGTTAGTCTTCAAGACTGGTTCAACCGATTCTTGCGAGAACACCTCATAGGTATCCAGGCAAGTCGATAGCGCTTTCATTAGACACTCTTCACCGGACACAGCAGCGTATAAACTAGCCAAATCTAGGCACAGCAAGACAAAGGTTGGCTCGTTGCCTCTGAGTGACGTTGAGAAATAGTGAAATGCCATGTTGTAGTGCTGAAATGCAGCCGACAATTTCTCTCTTGTCTTCGACTCGTCTCTTTGACAAGTCCAGACTTTGGAGTTGGTCAAGGCAAGTTGATAGTGCACGGCAGCTGCCTGATGTGCATTCCCCGACTGCTCGTAGATTTTGAGTGCCTTTTCCATTGGTTCCAAAATGGAACGCTCTTTCCCTGGATTCAGTCGCAGTGACTGAAAAAGAATGGGCGTATTGCCTCCGCCTAGTAATGATTGCCTGCGACGAACGGCTAGAACCAGAAATGTGGCAGCGAGTTCTTCGCTCACCATGTCCCATGTCATGGGATCCACGTCCCTTTGGCCCATGGCTTCGTGTGCAGCCTCCAAATGATGACAAGCTTTTTCCAAGCAGGATTCGACATGTGATGCTGCATTGGCCTTCTCTACAAACCCAGTATTTGTCCGAAGTTTGTAGCATTGGCAAAGGTTACACCGCAACAAGGCTAGATTGCGTAAATCTTTGCATTGACTGAACGCTTCCAAGCCATAGTCAAACCAGAATTCTGCTGAATCAAGCAAGACTCTTGCTGCAAGATTTGTAGACTCCGTGTTTGAGTCTGAGCTTCCAGTCAATAGCTTTCTAAGAGCATCCAGCAATGCTTTCCCGGTTTCATTGCATGCATCGCCGAGTCGTTTTTGAAGAAGGTCAAGAACGAATGGCTTGATTTTGGTTGATTCCTGCCTCGACGTCGTCTCGGGCGAATCGACCCCCTCAAGGATGTTCTGCAGTGCCAAAATTGCACGACTGTAGGAAATACAAGAGGCAACGAGCACCTGTCTCTTGTCTCGGAGCAGTTGCCCTTGTTTGGAAAGGACCGCTATGGCAGCCTCAATGTATTTTTCTCCATTATATTGCTCAAGTCTGAATGGACGGACAATGGCTGATAAGGATTGAAGGCTTACCATCCCCTTTGTAAGTTGTGGAAACGGATCGTTCAGAGTCATTTCAAAGTGTTTGCAATATGCTTGAAAGGAGAAAGCATCATCCACATCACGAAGCAGTGATATCACGTCATCACCACATGCATGCCCACGGTCTCTCCAAAGACCATCCGACGCGAATGACCTAGCAAAGTGTCCACAGTGCTCCCATAACCAAATATACTGCAACTGCAATCGTTGGATCCATACATCTGGCGATGTAATGTACTTTTGCAAGAAAGCTAACTTTGCCATTCGACGTGCTGCATTGCGAAGCTCTTGCATGGCACTAGAAGAGAAATAGTTTTGAAGATGGTAGTCTGCCAGGCGCAAGGAGACATTCACCGCTTTGTAATGCAATCCGAACAGTTGCACGGCAATGGCTGGTGGCGGGTCTCCGGTTTTTTCGGTATTTTCCGAGTTCAAATTGTTTCCCGGACCACTTCGTTTTCGACGGCGAATTGGTTTCTCTTTGGAAGCATTGCTATTGTCTTCTGGAGGTTCCATGTATTTGGCAAGTACTGGACCAAGTACTTTGATTCCTCGGCCTAGATGATCTTGAGCTTTATTCAACGAGTCCACTGACACGTTCGCATATGGTTGATGCGGTGAACTCTGGCCTTGTGGCACCGTGCTGTTCTTTGGTTTTGACGGTCCAAAGGTTGGTGAAAGGGTTGGAGATTGCGGAAGTACCGGGACAGGAGACTGCGGAGCCAGAGTTGGTGACGAAGGTCTTTGCCGAATTGGACTGGTCCTTCTGGAAGAATCAGAAGATGATGATTCCTCCTTTGTTTCTCCAAGAAAGCTGTCTGCCATGTGCTCCCGAACAGAAGCCACCATGGGTTCATGAGCGGAACCTTCCATGTCAAACAAGTCCTGTAACAGATCCAGTGTGGTCTGACACAGGCTTCGTTGCCGGGTTCGAAAAGCACGTCTCCTCATTGGTGGCATGTCCTGGATGGTCCACTCCAGATGTCTTAATCGCAGCGCAAACCGATAGGACATGGTAGCCAGCCACCAGATCCATTTCTTTTGCCGTTGGGATGATATCGATGAAATGTCATATAGCTGAATGTTATTGGGACCGTTGCCTGGATCTCTTCGCAACAAGTAGGTTGAATTGTTGCTGGTGCAGTTTGCCTTTAAAAAGCGCAGTAGAGCCGATGCATTCATTTCCATAATCTCTGGAGAAAATAGGTCGTCCTCTGACTCGGAAGAAATCACGGTATCAATTGGGGTGGACGTGTCCAATGTTTTGGAATGTAGCATCATGGAGGGAATATCTTCCGTCTGCAACAGTTTGACGCTCCGCAAGATACCTTTTTCCTCGAGGCACAGAGCTAGCTGGGGAATATTGGCCATGATGTTGTCAAGATAGGTGTCCAGAACCACAGAGACTGGCGAGCTTCCGGTTGGTGGTTGCGACGACGACGATTCAGGGGAGACAGAGTTCATGGGGGAGGAGGATCCGTTCAAGACGCTCCCATAAGGCCCTTGGGAAGGCACGATACACGTTTGCAGTGCCACTTGATCCAACATATCTGACGAGAACTGGTGTGGTCCATTTCTGCCATTTCCCTTTTCTACATTTTCTTTTTGTTGCTGTTGCACCAAAGCTTGGGCGTAAGATCTTTCTTCTCGTTCTTTTCGTGTCAGTTCCTCAACTATTTTCTGTCTCTGTGATTCGTCCTTTGATTCTTTCAATAGCGCCCGAAGCTTGTTCACTTCTTCAATTCGTATCGATACTGGTTTTTGCTTGCCTTCTGGCTTTACAACAATATTATCAGATCCTACCAGAAAATCCATGTCTTTGAATTTCCATTGGATGTATTCCCGGACAGGCTTCGAGTAATTGTCTAGCACGGATGATGACGAGTCGCTCCCTTCATGTTGCTTGGCCTGTTTTAGAATTCCTGCCAAATGTTGCAATGCTTCGGCCTGTGGATTCTTTTTGGACTGCAAAGAGCGCTCAATTTTTGGAGACAGGACCAGCGAGGAACTACTTTTACAGGAAGCTTCACCATTGATGTATGACGCCTCCTGGCCAGGTATTCGACGAGATGCTTCGTCCTTCTCCTGAGGTTCTTGAGAATCCAATTCCAAATTCGTATTGTCAATTATCAGCGTTCCATCAATGTTGTGTACTGCTAGACATAAGGGCTGATCAGATGCATGATGAGGTACCGAAAACAGCGATTTGACAGCATGGGCTGTGCCAATAAAGTCCAAGGACTGCTGTGGTTGGCATGCATTCGTGGATGTCTCGTCGTTCTGCTGCACCGTGTTCGAACTCGTCGTAGCCGTGATTCCTTGATTCGGCACTATGGACAAAGTAGACTCGTTCTTTGTTTGATCGTGTTGTGTGGTTGTCATTGTCATAACGAGTCGTCTTGTGCGAGCATAGCGGTTGACGATGACGACGATGATGGAACAATAAGTTTCTGTCTTTTATCACGTTTGGCATCTGCGAGAGAATGTTGGAATTCGAAAGCCTTCGTTTGTCGGGCGCAGACAGACGACAAAAATTCGCGCCATTCTGTTAAAATATGATGACTATTTGGCTTCAGCTACGAGGGTAGGATTGCCGCGTCAGCCTATCTTTTCAACTGAAGTTTCTCTAGTAGCACATCTAATCTACAACTTCTATCTACGTATATTGCCAATCAATAAGGTCTTCATATGGCACTGAAGTAAGTTCACTATTTCATTGTTGGCTCGTCGCTTCTTGAGAGCAAACTGTGAATCTTGGTTCCTACTCCTCCATCTTCAATATCATATAGCCGCTGACACATGTCCATTGGACTTTCGACCGCTGCACTAGAGCGATTATTGCGCTTGGGCTTGAAGGGACTGGGACTAGATCCCATTTCCAAAAGAACTTGGAGTGCTTCCACTTTACCATTGAGAACAGCCCAGTGCACCGCCGTTCCTGTTGTCGAAAGAAGAAACAGCAATATGAGAATCGTACAGACAAACATACTGTAACAAATCCCCAATACTTACGTAGCCATCGATCATTCCAGTTAAAAAAGTGTTTTGGTGTCACTTTACCCGGATTCTTGTCTTTCCAGGTACTCATTACAAACTTTAGCAATTCGCAATGACCAGACCGTGATGCACAATGTAAGATGGATTGTTTGTTTCCGTCTCGCATGGTCATTGGTGCACCTGCGTCGAGCAAATATTGAACGCACAGCAACCTCTGCTTCTTGTCGTCGGCCTCAGATTCACTCGTCGTTTCGTCAGTAGTTTGGATTCCCATACTTGCAAAGTGAATGGGAAATCGACCCGATGCGTCTGGCGAATTGGTCTTGGATCCTTTCTCCAACAACTTTTTGACAACGCTGGCATCCCCCTTTAGACAGGCAATGTGTATGGGACTCGATCGGAACATTGCTCGCTGCTGCAATCGGTCCGTTACCTTTCCCAACCTGCCAGAGTGAAGGTTGTGATTCGGACAGGCACCTACATTCAGCAGGCCCATTGCAATGGACGATTGTCCAAGCGAGATGGCTTGGACCAATGCGTCGTACAACACCTTTTGCTTCACTGCTTCTGCGTCTTGTGGCTTTCTGACATCGGCTTGGTCATCATCAGGCTCTCGCTCCTCCTCCAAGCTTTGGGATGATTCTTCTTCCTCACCTTTTGGTTGACACAGCTTCTTGCTATCCAACAGTTCGACATAGGCACCCAAATTCTCGCTTCCCAGCAGACTTAGGACATCAAATGCTCCAGTAAGTTTCCCATATTCTCCGCCAAGGTTACGGTTGTTTTGAACATTGTGGTGATATGCATACAGGGCACGGAGAACAAGGGTTGCAGTAAGCGAGTCTCCGCCCAGCATGGCAAAGGTACCTCTAGTCGTCAGCATACTCTCTTGTGATGGCTGGAGATTCAATAATTCTGTCAAAACTTCGGCAACTTTCTTTCCAGACTTGCCAAAGTCTTTCAATAACACGGGCTCTTCTTCGGCGGATTGTAGAGGACGACAAGCATCCAACTTTAAAAGTCCGTCGCGATTTCGTTTCCCAGTTGCCGACAAGGGCAATCGTGGAATAATCACAAATGCCTTTGGAATACAGGCAGCCTTAAGGTTTTCCAAACATCTCGATCGAAGGAGGGTTAGAATTGGTCCTCCATTGACAATCAGCCCAGAGGAGGATTCATCGTTTTTGATATTCAGTTCCTTTCGCGTATCTTCACTGAGCACACAGTAAACTCTGATTTCCTTTCGATCCGGCGACGGAGCATCAGTCCCAGTGGACGATACCACAGACACAACTTTTGCCATGCAGTGCAAGACCACAGGTTTTTCTTCACTGGAATTCACTGCCACATCGATCAATGCATTTTCGATTTCTCCAAGTTCGACACGAACTCCATTCACCTTGACCATTCCCTCTTCGCCAACGATTCGGCCACTGACATGCAAGCTATTCGTGACTGCATCAAAGGTACCTCGATCACCAGTTCGGTAGTGTTGTGTAGTACCATCTATTTGAAACTTGCGATTCAAGTCGGGTCGATTCAGGTAGCCAGATATCGTATCAAGCTGGGACCCATACAAGACAATTTCACCAATACGCCTATTAGCTTCAACGTCGATCAGTTTGTCTTGGTCGCCTTCTTGACAGATTCGAACCCCAATGCCTTCCAATGGTTGGCCGACGAACTGACCTTTCGTCTTTTTGGAAGACGCAAAGACTTCTCCACATGTCTGATACACACAAGCTATCCATATACAAGAAGGCATCGATAATCGTCAGTCACGATATGAACATCAAAGTTCATATGATGTTCATATCTTGCCAAATCCAACTTACCTTCCGTGACGCCGTAGGTAGCCAACAACCGACAAGGCTCGGCTGAATCCGATCCTTGTCGACCCCAAGCATTTTGTAGCTGTGCTGGAATGGGTTCTCCGCCCAATGCCACCACTTGTAATTTTGGGAAATCAGTTATTGCTGGTCGATGGCTCCTTCCATCCATGAGACTCCACAAGGTCGGCGTGCACAAGACATGTGTGACTTGCAACTGTTGCAAAATGTTGGGCAAGTCAGATAATAATGTGGACCGAGGAGCGAGGGCAAGAGTTGCCCTTGCCTGGAAGGTAGCCAAACAGTCAGAGAGACAAGGGTCACTACAGCAATGCCCCGTCGATGGATGATGATGAGAAACTGGATATCAATCATGCAACGCCAAGAAAGCAAACGGTGTCGACTTACAAGGATAACGCACTTGCCAACAAGACAGTAGAAGACTGGTTGATGTCATGAACCTTGTTTTTGGATTTCAAGTATTGTTCCAAAGAGGAAATCGATGAGATGCATCCTTTAGGAATACCAGTGGTACCCGACGTATAGACAATGTGGGATACTCGTGGTTCATCCACCAGTAGCCCCCCTTTCTCTGAGGTTTGTGCTCCCTGGAGTTCATGAGACAATTCATTGGCAAGGTCCGCAATGACAGTTCCAATGTGAGAGTTGGCATCCAAACAAATCTCGGAATGAAAAATCACGTTTTGCGCCTCGTCCATGTTCTGCGTGACGGATCGCAACAAAGTGGAAAAGTCGACAAACTCAGGAGTAATGGTTGCCAAAGAATCCACCATGAGTCGCAGATTGTCAAAATCCCGGCCGGGCACAGCCAGTATCATACTCGGAGTAATGTCCTTTAAAATGTGCAAGTTTCGTTTCTTCGCCTCGGACGGTTCCAATGGCACCAAAATGGCAAAGCACGATGCCTCTGTTCCTGCCACAGGCTGATTCAAGGCATGTACGACCAAGGTGGCCAATGGCAAGAGAGGTCCCTCGGGAATGGCCACAATCACGGGCATGCCACGTTTTCTTCGATTGTCATCACCAGCTTGTTGTTCGAATCTGCCCGTTAACTCGTTGCGAAGTTCTACAACCATCAAGGCAGCCGTCGCAAAAAGAGTCTGATAAGAGATGTAATGATTCTCATGCCACGTTTGGTTGCTATTGCTTCTCTTATTATTATTGTCCCTACTTCGACTGCCATGGTCATGATTTTTGTCAGTCGTGGAATCATCGTCATTCTCAAGAGGTGCTCGAGTAGGAGTAGGAGTAGCTCGTAGGATTGATAACCACTGATCATCCCAATAGCAACTATTTGAGTCAATCATGGAAGGATCCCACACCATGGAAGCTTGATTGAGCCAGGTCGATCCCTGAGGATCATGGAGGGTCTTGATTGATGATGATGATGATGGCGGTGATGAAGGCATACTGATCGTCATTGTCAAAGCGTGGCAAGAATAATACTGCCAAAACCAGGACACTTTAGGCGGAACCAGCAATTGGACAATTGCAAATAATACCACTAGAAAATCGATTCGTTTCTGTCTATCACCATAAAATAAGCATAGTTTGGCACGATGCATGCATGCGCACCACCAACACAGTTGAGAAGGTAAAGTTATTGTTGATGTATCCTTATTTCATGCGATGATGTCGGTTATTGTCATTTCGAACGGATCATCGACTCATTCGATTGGTCGAAATCTGCTGTCGGGGTGCATACTGTATGCTGCACCGGTATGCTGTACCCATATTTACAGAAGTGTATTAGGAGAATTTTGAATAAGAGAATGATACCTATTTCTTCATTATTCGTGGGTTCATTCATTCATTCTGCTCATCATTTTGTCATTTGACACACATCATCACCCATTGCCATTACCACAATGAACGAATTATCATCCAACCAACCTGATGCCATTGCAGAGGGGAAGCCCGTGCCTAAACGAAAGAGAGTGACGTTTGCTTGGAAGCAACAAGTCCTTCACATGCTGGAAGAGGATGGTGCCACCCCGCACAGTGTTTCCGAAGCCACGGGTGTCAACGTTAAGACCATTTACAGTTGGAGGGCTAAGAAAGAGGATATTATTGTCCAGATCGATGAAGAAGAAGCAGCCACGAAAAAGGCATCCAGAAAGGAGAGGATGCCATTATTGCAGAAAATGATGGTTGCGTGGCTCGAGACCTGGCTACAGGCATCCCCCGACAAAAGCCTTTGGCCGACTCAAAAAGAAATTCAGACACAAGCCTTAAAGATCAAGAATGAGATTCTAACTAGTGACTCTGCTGAAGTTTCTCAAGAAGAGAGAAACCATCTGGGATTTTTCAATGCAAGCTTGGGCTGGGTGACGAAATGGAACAGAAAGCATAACCCTGCCAATCAAAAACCTGATCCTGTTGTGAATGTCGAGAGAATGATTCCGCGCCCCAGGGTGGAAGTGATGAAAGGGAAATCAACAGCAGCAGCAACAACAAAGGAGGTGTTGGAAAGTCGTGTCGTCGATCAGGAAGATATCACAATAGACGATATTCTTCCTCCAAGTGGTGGTGGTGCTTCACTCTCAGATGCTGATTCGTCTGACGACGACAACGACGACGAAGATGAGACATCATTAAAATCTCCATTGGACCTAGATGCTGCCAGCCTAACAAAAGGTTTGGCCAAGTATGAAAAAATCCTTCGCGAGCATCAGATTGAGGAAGCTGCCGATGCATTGCAAGATGCGAGATATGCCATTTTTCGCACACGGCGGGACTTGCAACGAGAACAGAAACTTAAAAAGCGAAAGAATAAGCCCCAACAACAAGCAAACGCCCTCGCTGCAAATTTGCAAACAGCAAAGAAGAAATCTAAACCTAATTGACGCTGTTCATTATCTGCACTGCATGACTGACTCATTCGATCGATTGTAGGATCCAAAAAGGCCTATTTTCGGTAGAACTGCAAGCAATACTGTACTATGACCTTCTACATTTTTATAAAAGAAGCGAAGGACCCCAAAGAGAGCAAAGGTTGGCACGCCACGCTGAAGGAAATTACAGAAAGTATATTTTTATATATTATAATGTAGGCATGTGATGAGTTATAAAATTACATTTGTTCAAATTATTGGATTTATCGTGAATTTGTTCGTGAGGTCGTGGTCGTTCGTCAACCAACCAACCAGTGTGGTAGAGCAATATTTCTTTCTCTATGCCTGCTTCTTGGCAGCATCCTTGCGCTTGGGCACATCGTTAAAGGACTTGTAGTATTGAATACCAGTCACGTCATCAACGTAGTGGCAAGTGTTGGCAACTCGCCACATGGCCTTGTAGAATGGAGCAGGATCGTAGTTGTACAATCCCTTGGGTTCCAAAAAGGCCTTGATAGCCGCAGTGGCTTCTCGGGCATTGTAGTGGGGCATTTCGTGGAACAAGTGGTGGGCCACATGGGTGGAACCAATCTCGTGGTGGAAAAAGTCAAAGATTCCATAGGGACGATCAATGGTACTCAAGGCACCCTTGACCCAGGTCCACTCACCATCACCGTATTGGGGAACGGAGGGGTCAGTGTGTTGCAACCAGGTGTAAAGAACCAACCATCCATTGACAACAAAGTATGGGTTCCAGAACCAAAGAAGAACGGGCATGAATCCGTACTCTTGGGGAGCAACACCAAGGAGGTAAGCAAGAGAGGCCAAGGTGGTGAGGGTGGATAGTGTGATCTTGGCACTGATCTTTTCAGGGAACATGGGGGAGCTAGGACGGAAGTGATCCATGATGCGTCCATCCAATGGTTGTCCCTTGACGTCAAGCTTTCCAGTGGAAGCCAATCCCAAGAGGTAGAGTGGCCATCCAACGCACAAGTGAGCCCAGATTTGGAAGGCAGCAAAGACACCATCTCCCATGGCCTCATGCCACACGGCGTAGAAAGATTCGCGTTGGTTGTTCACAACTCCATTTTCTTCACCAGTGGTGGGAACGTGAGATTCACCATCGGTCAAATGGTTGGTGCGACGGTGGTGTTTGGCGTGAGTGTATTGCCAGGCAAAGTATGGAACTAGCAAAGCCTGGTGGACAATGAATCCCACAATGTCGTTCCAGGTTTGCGAAGGAGAAAAGGCTCCGTGTCCGCATTCGTGTCCAACCACCCAAGGACCGGTCATGATGGTGCCCATCCAAAAGGCATAGAAACCCCAGCCAAAAGTCCAAGTCAAGACAGCGACAGGGTCGGCAAAGTTGGGCAAGTCGGTAGACAAGACCTTGGAGGTGACGTAGACAAAGCCAGCAGCCATGGCAAAGTCTCTAACAAGGTAATACATACTCCAGAAGTAGGAACGTTCGAAGCAATGCTTGGGAATGGAGGCTTTGATTTCTCCCTTAGTGGGAAGAGTTGGTGCCTTGGCATCCGTGGGATCGTAAGGAGACTTCCATACTCCCTGTTCGGATAGCTTCTTGACTTCGGCGGTTCTTCCTCCTTTTCCCATTTTGTATCAGTTGCTGTTTTTGTGTTGTTCTTGTTGTTTATGATACGTGATACGTGAAATGCAAAATGACAAAAAGCCAAAAAGATGTGGTCGAAAAAGGAGAAAGGAAAAAATTCATCCAAAAGCCGAAACATGGTCGTGTACTTTGGCCACGTACGACACAAAACCAAAATCCGATCCCCTCGAGTACCTGGAGCACTTTCGATTGGATATATCATGTCGCAGGCACTGTCCACCATGGTGATGAACAATGGATCTTCATGTTGCGTCACCAATTTCAAAAAAAATGTCGTTCCGCCGAAACCACGTCAACCTCAACCCATCGTCTTCGCTATTTTAGTACCAGCACCGGTAGAAATACAGACGTTTTTGGAATTCCGACGGGTCGAGAATTACTGTATAGTATTTGGAGAAGGTATTTTGGAGAAGAAATTTATCATTATTCTTGTCTGTAGAGCTTGGACTGAGCTATTGTTTTCGCTGTCCATATTGTAGTGTTGTGTTTTATGCAGTTATCAAAATCAAAAATTATTCGTACTAGGTACTACTTTCAATACCAATGATGTAGCCCTTCCGGCGTCAACGCAACTTGACCTGTCTGCCCTTTTCGATCGATTACTGCTCCCACATCCACAAGTGCCTGGTACAGCTTTTCATCGTATCGAACAAACTCGATTGGCACAGTTGTCATGGTGAAACCTTCAAGTAACAACACCTGATACATGGCCAGGACGTCTTGTTTGGACTTGGAATACTTCATCCAGTCGTCCTCCCCAGCCTCTTGTTTTGCGCGTTCCTTTGCCAACCGGAAAGATTGGTTGGTTGTGGTATAGTCCGCTCCATAATCTTTTCTGTAATAACGCAAATTATCCCTGGCAATGGCAAGTCGGCAGGTCACGTCAAGATCAGGGTCGTCCATATGAACAATGGTTTCCACATCGTCGTCACCGTCTTCGTCTACCACTTTGCGATAGACTCCAATGTACAATCGGCCAGTTTTGGCGTCTTTGCCATGCCAATGGCGTTTGTGTGGTGTCGTGGCACACTGGACGAACATGTGGAATTCTTTTTGGGTGGAATGCTTTCGATCTCTCTTGGAAAAGGCCAAGGTATTCACGAGACCCGTGTCCCCTGGAAATCGTGGCGAAAAGAAATTCCACGTTTCGTTGCCGGCCACGTAAAATTCCTGTTTGGCAATGAACGGGTTTGGTGCTCCGTGATAATCAGGTGGATTGACCGAAATTGGCCATGGTTCTGTTCCTGTTCCTCCCAATATCTTGGTCAAACATCCCTTGTCACAACCACGTCGAAAGACATACCGACCCTTGCCAGTGCGTGGATCGGTATTGGCCTGAATCCATTGATCCATGCATTTCTTGCGCTTGTCCCGTTCTTCCGGCGACAAAGTGGTAGCGCCACCTTCGGCTTTGATCCGAGAATCATTGCCCATGGTGGTCAATACTTCCCGGCGGACCTCGGCGACTCGGCTACTACTGCTGGGTGCTGGATCGGGTGTGGGTCGTTCACTGTTGCCAGTGTTGCTATTGGATGCCTCACCACTGATATCACTGCTACTACTGGGAGCGTTCTCGGGAGTCACCACACGTCGTTGCCGTCGTCGTCGTCTTGCTTGGATTCTAGCTGCTGTTGTTGCACTGCTGGAAGGAGGTTGATCCGGAGTAGGGGTGTCGCTCTGTGCTGTTTCTGGAGTGACTGCTATTACTCGGTTGCGACTACTTGTTGTTCTCGATGTCGTTGGCGACGAGGCAGTAGTCGTTGTTGTATTCTCAACTTGTTGTCGACGATCTCGCTCGCCCTCTTGCCAGTGATACTGTTCCTCTGTAGCAATACCATCCTCGGCATTGTGCTCTTCCACATAGTCTCCGTCATCATATAATATCTGTTGGTGTACATTATGAAATACAGTATTAGACACCGTGACCATTCAAAATCAACATCAGCATACTGTTTAATCTTCTTCTTCTTTGTTGTGGCTCAGCATTCTGGACCTACATACTTACCGAATAATAGAGATGATCATCGTTCTTGTGGAACTTGTCCATGACCTCCCCCCAATACCACTCTTCATTTCTGAAGCGGGCATACACTCGATCTCCAATTTCCGGTTGCAATTGTTCTATGTTGGCGTTTGTCCTCTTGTTGTTGTTGTTATTGTTCAGTTGGGCTTGATTCTCAGTGGCAATGCCGTTTGCGGCCTTGTGTTCTGGATCAAAGTCTCCGTCATCGTATTGGATCTGTTGTCAGCAGTCCGAGTTCAATTATGATTATTTGTGTGAGACAGGCACTACTCCATACTACATTTGGATCACCATATTAGTATGGAAACTTACCGAATAGTAAAGATCGTTGTGTTGGTAGAATTTGTTGGTGGCCACTCCCCAATACCACTCTCCGTTGCCACTGTAGCGGGCATATACTCGATCTCCAATTTCCGGTTGTTCTAGCTCTATATTGTCGGTCACAACCTTTGTTCTCTTGGGAGCTCTTTCATTAGTCGCCATGCTTTTTCTGGATCTATTGGTGGTGGGGATGATGATGGTGATGGTGGTGTTGCAACGGATTAGAGTACTGTATGATGCAATAATCCTTTGGATATCATATCCAAAATCTTTTTGACATCATCGTAAGCAAAGCAGACGATTTGGCACTAAAGAAGGCTTGTTCAATAATCCGACTAGTCCACAAAGTCCAACACGCGGAACTCGCCAGAACGAGATTTGGCGATATCTTTGGTATTGCGGCTGGTAATGAACATGTATTTTTTACGGGAATCAAAACGTGGCAATGCCAATGTCGCAATAAATATAGCGAAACGCTCGCCGACGCAAACGGATTGCGCACCCTTGCAAATGTGCATCCATTGTGTGATTATACTTCCAACACTTTTGAAAATTTGCACGTCCAACCGACTCGACTCTTAATCCATTCATTCATTCTTCTACTGGCTGCTCTTGACCTCAAAAGCATTCCTTTACCACCACCACCACCACAACAAATAGCAACAAACATCATGGGATTGTTTAGCCGAAAGAACAAGAGTTCCAAGAAGAACAACAACAAGAAATCCAAGAAACACATGTCAAGTGATGACAGCGTTTCCTTGCTCCATCAACCCGATGAAACTCGACAGGAGGTTCCCATGAACCCAGGACCTCCCATTCGAACCTTTGATACTTTGAAGCAACAAGTGACAGAAGATAACTCCATTCAAGAAATCCACGCGAATTATTCCAAAGGGACTGTCCCACCCCCGGCTCGACAAGCTGCCTTTCACGGTCCACCACGCTTCGATTGGATGGATATTGTAAGTAACTGTTGTCGCAAAGGATCTTTTACTCTGCATTGGATGGAACAGAGCAAACCTAACCTTATGTATATTCTACTTTAACAGGAATCCAATGCTGCCATTAAAATTCAATCGGTCCAACGCCGCAACATGGTCATGCAGGAATTGGAAGACAAGGGCATGTCCACGGCGGCCATTCGCAATCGCAAACGCCGCCGCAAGGCCGCCAAGGAAGCCCATCCTTATATGGCATCCCAATCCCAAGATACCCCCAGTATTTTTGCTTGCTGTGCGGTGGGCTTGGCCTTTGGGGATGCTACGGAAGATGGAGATGATGCCTATCGCTTGCTGGAAAAGAAAAAGTACGAAGAGCGACAAAAGCAACAAGCAGCTCACGAAGAAGCGCTCCGTCGACAATATATGACCAAACATGGTATCAACCCAGGAAAGATTGTGGAAGCACTGGAAGTTGTCGATTAAGAAACTTCTTTTATGTTATCAAGTTTGTATTGATGACTGGAGGGGAAATGTTATTTATATAGAGGAACGAACGAAATAGAGGTTGAAAGATACCTTGCTCCCTCAATCGTTGTGTGAGGGAGATTCCAAATGTTGTTATTCAAATTGATTGTGATGAATATAACAATTGTTGCTGAATGGATCATCAACAGCATTACAGTCCCAAACAAAACAACAGAGAAAGGCAGACGGACACTTTTTGTATGAAGTGGACCCGCTATTTGGCTTTTTGGAGGATATTTGGTAAAAGATTATTTTTGTAATATGCAGGATAGATATTATAAATTATTGTTTGCGATTGATATTGGACATGCTAATACTATTAATAAAATACAACAGTGGTACAAGTACCTAGGTGGGCGTCGCCAAAACAAAATGATCAAGCCTTCACTCTCTTGCAACATATGAGTGTCCCCGATGCGAGTGTCCCTTATACACGAGAAAGAATCAACAGAATTGAGCATTTTGTTGACTTGATCCTATGTGCCAATATACTTTTTTTTGGGAAAAAACACAGGACGACAGCTCGAGCGTTGTGTTGCAGAAAGAATCAATAGATCAATTGCATGCAGTGTCAACCAAAATAATATATTTTAGCCATCTCAGACATTTAGGTTCAACGCATTCCATCTATAAAGCTCCCTTTGTAACTTTCCCCTTAAATCCCTCTTGGATTCCCAAGGATTGCGTCCTCCATTCAATAGATCCATGGACTGCAATAACAGCGTGAGGATGCTATGGATGCATTCCAATTGCAACCATGGTTCCATCGGGCCAGGATCTACTACCAATGATGATAATGATGATAAAGATTCTGTTCGAAAGAGTGACCACAAGGCTTTGGCTTGCGATCGATTGGCGCAGACTTTGCGACACATCAACAGCAGTTCCAAGCGTGGGTCTGCGAACGAGGCATCTTCCCAGTCCAGAATGGAGGACACGTGAAGAGTACTGTTGGATTCTTCTTCCTCCTTGTTGTTGTTGTTGTTGTTGTTTTGTGTCGTCGCAGTCTTGTAAAACAACAAATTTTGCGGTTGCAGGTCCAAGTGTACCAACACTGGAGACATGGGCGGAATGTTGGACAGGTGTTGGGGCAGAATTCGTGTCACTGCTTCCTTGACCGTCTCCAATGCTCTCATCATTCGCTCATCTGTTTGCATTGCAGCATCATTCTGACTGGAAGACCACAGTTCCTGAAATGTATTATGATATTTCTGCACCATTGTGGCATAGTTCTGGGGCTTTGTATCATTATCATCGACATCGTGGGTTGTTACTATTCGTTTTGTATAGAACCGTTGCAGGGGAAGGACAACTTCTTTCAGAATCATAGTCGCATAATCCAGACATTCTTCTACTGGAACCCTTCCCCATCGAGGATGTGGTTCGTCAAAGCCAAATTCATGGCGGACCTTGACCATCCCGTCCAAGTACGAAGAAACTGGTAGTCGGTGATTCTCGTCAAACGAAGTAGAATGAAGGCCAACGTACTCCAATACCGCCCAGCAATGACGACCTGACGACGAGGATGTGTTTTGGTCGTTCAGTTGATAATGTAGTACTCGAGGAATGGTAATATTGGACGATTGATGCTCTTGGAATGCTTGACGAGCTATTTGATAGCCGCGAATCTCCTGGCGTGCAATTTCCACCGGGTCTTGATTCCGATTCAAATTCCACCAATTGGAACCACCTTTCCATATACGAACCGCCAATCGATTTTTCCCTTTCTTCAGACAATCAGACCACTTTTCATCTATTACGCTTGTTGTATCAACGGTGCTTTCAGCTTTCCTGTCCACTTCAATTATGATCACACGTTGTTGTGCGGACTTTGCTTCTTGAGCTGAGACAAAGGAGTATTCATTCTTCAGACATTTCTCCATAATATAGTTCAGAACATCCTGAGGAAGTGAAGAAGTAGATAGTGATACTGTATTATCTGAAGACTCTTTTACCACATGCTGCTGCTGCTGCTGCTGCTGCTGCATCACGAATCAATCGTTCCATTGATATGTTGATTGTTGATGATATATTGGTGGTCCGCAAAGATGTTGAAATGAATTTTCAGGGGCTATTTCTGTACTTTACGGAGCTCTGTAGTTTACGGAGCTCTGTACTAGTACTTTGAACTCAGTACATGCCCCTTCATCAGCCATGTAAGTAGTCGGAGGCAACATTAACATATTCATACATACATTATATATTATACACCCTAGATTGCAGCAACTAGACTGAATCTTCAAATTCAATAATCTTGATTTCGAGATTCTTTGGAACGTCCTGCTGCTCGGCTCCACTGGGGAGCCCAAGAGGTACAGGTGCCAGATGATCAGCAATGATGCTTTCCTCGGCTTTTTGAAGCACATCTGAAGCGGCTATGGACAAAGAAGACTTATCTCGAAAATGGCTACTGGAATTGCTTCCATTTCCACTTTCATCACTGCGTGTGTGCCCACTGCAGGATGGCTCCTCTTCTTCTTCCACTGCTGACTTTTTGTCCGAAGCATTCGCAACCTCGTCCTTTGGTTCCACAGATTCTTCGCTCCTCGAAAGTCGGTACATAAGAAAGGCGGCAGCCGCGATGATTACCACAATCATCACACCTCCAAGAGCTGGTAGAATATGAGACGACGCCGAGGGCTCATCTGGAGGAGTGGCTGAATGCTCGCAAAATTCCAAGGCCCCCACAAGACTACAGTCCAACCCCAGCCCATCCAAAACGTCGGAGATGATATTGAAGGTAGAAGCTCCAGTGGATGACTCAAATTTAAGCTCCTTTCGCAAGACAAAGGTGGATTCCATAAAATTGGCAGCTTCTTGATCAATCTGCTGGATTAGTGGAAGCAGGTTTTTTGAGTAGACGTGCGCTTCAGCGGCATCTTCTTGCGTACGACCAGGCGTGGACAATTTCATCGCGGCACTCAACAGTCCTTGGACTACCGGAACCAGAATAAGAGCTTGAATCTCCTCTGCGGCGGCTTTCAATCCCGCGCAGTTGTTGCGTTGAGCAGCCACGCGGCCATCATTCAAAGCACTCATCAACTCCGTGTTGACCAAAGCCATGCCATCGTTGGAGCAAGTGGCAAATTCAGAACAGAGATTTTGAGCCAAGTCGTAAATAGTGTACCAGTTCGATGAGTCAACTTCTCTGGATCGATCCAGGCTTCCAATCAGAAGCGCTGCAGCTGAATTCCAGGGTTCCTCCACCACCTCGCTATCAGATCCATCGCATATGTTCACAGCTTCAAAAATGGTATTGACTGCCGTATGGCCTAGTAGAATAGTTTGACTGAACCGGAGAATTGAGACTCTGGCTTCGGTCTGCGAAAGTCCATTTCCCATAAATGCAAATCCATCCAACACCATATCATGAGCATAGGTCAATGACTTGAAGTATTCACTATACAAGGCGAACCTTGGGGCTGCCGCAGGCAACTCAGAGTTGTGTGCAAGACTCAAAAGACTAATATTGGAATGCTTTCCTAGGAAGAATATATCTTCTGCCGCCTGCTTCGAACCCATTTGAAGCATGATATCAATATCGCGCAAATCCAAATCCAACCTTGAGTACTGAAAGATGAAAACATAATGGATCAGTATCAAAGAAACGAGAAATGAACAAAAGTGGTATGCGAGATAAGCGTACCTTCAAGAAGTGATCTCCAAGATTGCTGGGATTCAGCACGTCGGAACATCTAGAATCGTTGGCTGATGCATCATCTTTGTGGATACCAATTTTCGAGCAATCCAGATCAATGCATGGTAGCATGTGATAGATTCTATCAATGATTTCATCAGCGTCATAGTTGGTGCCTTCTGCAAGAGTTTGTTCAAAGAAGTAAACATCGGCAGGATTGCAACCTGAGACCAGAGGAATAACACTAGCAGAGTACAGGCGGACTAGGTCTCGATCGTTTGTCTTGAGGCCGTGAATAAGTCCTTGTATAAGGGGAATTTTCATCTCAGCAATGACTTTGTTAATTGACGACATCAATGACTTGGTCTCGCAACCGTTGGTAAGAATCAGTGCTTTTGTTAAGTCCAACAGGTGTAGAATTGAGTCATTGGGGTTATGAATGCTGTTGTAGTGCGTGGCAAGGTCATCTGTCAGAGCATACCACAGGTTCCCAATTTGGTCATCGCTTCCATTTTCCATTGTTGCCTCGCCAATCCAATAGGCAGCTGCAACGTCGAGACCGTAAGCAACTGAGATCGAATCCGCTGTGTCTGCCTTGCAAGTCTCAAGCGCCATGTGAAGACTGTGTGCCACACGCATCCAAACAATGGAAACAAGGATAGACTCAGCTATCACTGGCGGTGATAAATTCATATCAAACATCATTTCAACGAAAGGGTTTCCAAATGCAGAAACTTCTCTTTCCGATCCCTTCACAGCTGTTTCATAATGCAAAAACAGGACATGAAGCGGGTCGCTGAAGAAGTCAGCAGTGGTGTATGTTCCGAGACTCTTTAAACTGGTACTGTTTTCGTTCATCTCACCACCGTATCCGATGAATGAATGCATCCCATTCTCGTAGATGTTGCGCGCTTCAGCTTGTTTGCCATCAGCCAACTTGCTCTTGATCTCACAAAGATCTGAATCAATAATTCCAATGTTCTTCACATACAATGGCAGTGCATACTTGTTGTGTTGCAAGGCACACAAGGTGGGGTAAACAAGATTGCAGTCAATGCCTAAGGCTGGTAGGGCAAAACCTATTGCTTCATAGACGCGAAGTGTTTCTTCAACCGATTCCTTTGAATTTTGAGTCGATTCAAATGCGTTCTCAACCGTGTACGAGCTCGTCGTATTTGTAGCGTTCAATATCGGAAGGATCGATCTTGCATAGACAAATCCTATAAGAGCTTCCTTTCTCGGCTCTTGTGTTAACTTACCGGCAGCACTGCGGATGGACCCAAGTACTCCTTGCAACAAGGGGACTTGAGCCAAAGGAACTATTCCCGAGTCAAGAATGCTCTTCGCAATTTGACAGTTGGAATCGGCCAGATTCTTGCGAGCCTTTTTGAGGAGCGGAATCAAGTATTTGTTAGATCTTGACTGTCCCATTTCGTCACAGACATGAAATTGGGAGCAGAGGGAATTGCTTAATGACCTCAATAGGAAGCCATCAGTTGATTCTACATCGCTCGAAAAGGCATCAATTGCTCCTGTATACAGAGCGACCCCAGAGTCCCATTGATGTACTGATTCCTCTGTCGCTTCAAAGTAGCAATATCCGATGGCTGCTTGAAAGAGCCCAACTACCGCCGGCAAAGCCACCATAACTTGCAGGTTACGAACAACAACTTCCGAAGATTCAGCCCATGATGCGTGCGAGAAACTTCCGCTCCTTCGAAAGGCTTCAAACGTCACATTGTTGGCAAAAGATGGGCCATAGTAATCGGCAAGCATATTTGTGTGGTACATGTTTGAAGTCTCGACATTTTTTGCAATGGTGTGGAGACTGAGTGGATCTTTCGAAGCTCCACTACATAGCACATTATCCTCACATACGCTGTGTTTCCCGTAAAGATAGAGATCTTCTGCCGCTTCATCTGCTCCCATTTTCATCAGAATACTGACTTCCAGAATATCCAGGTCGACTCTGGCTAGCTCAGACACATCATTTTCTGCAATGTATCCAACCAATTGATTCCCTTTTGATTTCCATTGAAGTCTCTCGCATAGCTTTGCAGCAAAGGATCGGAATCCTAGATTGGACGCGTCTAGGAAGCCCAGATCACTGCAGGATATTCGTGAGCACTTGAGGAACATTGTCATGTCATCATACGTGGTTTCATTCAGCTCCGAATAAACAAAATTCGAGTAGAACACATCTGCCAAGTTCGAGTGCGTCTTTGGATTACAACCAGCAACAAGTGGAAAAATAGCTCTGCTGTACACTCGCACAGTAGGCTTGTAGTCCTGCCACAGATTCACAAAAAGAATCTGTATCAAAGGGATCAAAGATAGACGAATGATTTCGTTGACCCGCTTCCTCATTTCCAAGAAAGTTTCTTCCCCATCGACACAGTTCCTTGCATACTCCTGTAAAGCATTGAACTCTACTAATAGGCGCTGATTTACATTTGATTCCTCGAGACCGAGATAGGACGATGCGTGTTCTGCAACTTCATATAGCATCCAACCATTCTTCATCGCATGGTCGCTTCTTCCAATCCAAAGAGCAACAGCTTCATCGATGGGCTGGAGTGGATTTGAGGCTGACTTGCATTCATTCACACTCTGATGAAGCTTGTGAACGACCATCAACCACGAGTTGCAAACTATAGCTGCTTCAGCAATCAACGATGTATCTTGTTTCCCCAGTAGTAGGGACTCCACCACCCCATTCGTGAAGTCAAATGACTTCCTATCGCCATCTCCCAACACTCTATTATTCTTGCTGGCGAAGCCGAAGATATTCAGAGTTGGGTCATATCTTGTCTCTGCACCTAGCGAGAACCGGCTCAGTGACGCTAGCGAGAAAAGGCCATGAACGCCTTGTAGAAAAATCTCCCTTGCATTTTCAAGGGTACTGGATCGCAGAATTTCTTGGACATCTAATGATACTGCAGAAAAGTTTTGGAATGTTTCAACAGAAGAGAAGCCAAACAGGTCCAAAGCAAGTTGTTGTGGTCCATTTCCAAAGCATAGCTGCAAAGTGGGGAACTTTGTCAAGATTCCAACGTCTTCGCATCGGATTCCCATTTCTGGTAGAACCGAACCAATGATGCTTCCAAGGTCCTCCACGCGGTCAATATTCGACAAAATGTCAATTCCCTCACCTAAAGTCCTTTGAATCCTTGTAGCACTTGTGCTATTAACAATATCAATCAGAGGAAGTATCCCTTTGGAATATGCCTCTGCCAGTCTTTGGGTGTTTCTGTCGCCGGACAACCAAGCTGCACTATAGTACAGGAATGCCCGAATAAGCGTTGTGTGAAACACAGGCAGCATCTCTTCTTCCCAGAGTTTGCTCAGCGTGCTGCAAAATTGGAGCTCGGCGAGTTCTGCACCTCTCGAAAGGAGCTCAGTAACCATATCCTCAACGTCATCATGTCCACTCTCACTGGGAGATTCAAACAAAGTATTCATTCGTCGAGTCAATCCAAAGAGAGATGTGAACCCGTCAGTCGTGTTCCCTCCACCATAAAAAATCTTTCTTCCTTCGATCGATCCAAAGTAAATCGCAGTCCCTTGATCCCAAAACTTCAATGTCAACTCTTTATCTCCACGTTCGCATTGGTTTATAGATAACTCAAAGGATGTCGCCATGGATAGATACAGAACATTGGCCTGAATATTACCGAGAACAGTGGCTCGAACCTCGTCCAACAAAGTGGTCGCACGAGCTCCACCTCTATTTAAAGTGGACATGATTTCATTGCCTGCAAAGGTAATGTTCATGCGACGGTTATAGTTTCGAAAAATGACAGCTTGAGACGGGTGCTCTGGGAGCTCATAAGAATTTGTAGAGTTCTGACTGCTGGCATTTGGATCCTCCTCCATTGCTAATTGTCCCAAGGAATAGTCCGAGTGGTAGCCGTAGGTGAAAATTTCAATTGAAGCATCGTAGGCTTGCGATTGCAACAAAATATCCAACATTCGCACGTCACGATCGATTCGACTGAAATCTGCTGCCCCCACCCGGGTGACATTGTGACCGTCGACATTGGAATCCAGTTCAACGCTGATGCCACCTTCAGTCTGTAGCAACGACTGTATCTGATCGCAGCCAACATCCTCACAAGACAGTCGGAAGCAACCCAGACCTTCCCTCTGAAAAGTTTCCAGCCAGTCGATTCGAAATTCGTCATCTTCCATTTCCAGCTTCGCTTCATACGAATCAATGGCCAATTCGTCGGCTAGATTGGGGTCGCAAGCGTACAGTCGGGGCATAAGAGCCGCCTGGTATACCTTAAGGAAGGAGAAGTCTGAATTGCGGACAACAGTAGAATCCGGTCTGAAGTGCCTGTTTTGGTTTGGCAAAGAGTTTCCCATCATCGGAAGAAGGTTGTAATACCACAGATTCTGTATCAACGGAACAACCATGAGATCCATAAGTCGTCCAACATTTGCTCGGACAATGTGGTTGGATGGGGAACTCTCCTTGGAGCACTTGTCTAGTTCCTCGCCATGGTGGACCAAATGGTCTCGAATAAAGTTGAAAAGATACACAATTTCATAGTTGACACTGGTGCTACCAAGCCGTTGGCTGGTTTCGTCCGCCAATTGAGACAGCAACATGGAAGAGTTGTCAACCATTTCTTCTTCTGTTGCTCCAAATCCCATCCATTCGAGCAAGGAATCCTCATCGCCAGTCTGTGTTGATTCCTTTATGTTTGATGTATCTGCTTCTTCGAGACCAAACCACAAGGCAGCTGCTCGATCCAAAGCTTTTAGACGGTCACTGGTATTCCAGTTTATGTCGATCTTGCTATCACAATTCGTCGTAGTAACTTGATGAAGAGTGTTGGATATGTACATCCAAGCGTTTAGGACAAGCATGGCGTCCAGGGCCGGCTCCGACTGGATTTCAAGTAGCAAGTCCAGCACAATTTCGTTCGCAAATTCATTTGTTCGTTGCATTTTAGGCTTTCTGGTTTTGAAGTAGTGTCGATAGAGATACAGCATTGGATTCTCGAATTTCCCCGACAAGCGAATTCCATTGTTATTGCCGTTTCTGTTGTTCTCGTCCAGACTATCCTCTGACAGAGCACGCCCAAGGTCCGCAAAGGACAGTGTGTGCCTCAATCGTTCCCCATTCACCATAGTGTACCCAACGCCATGCTCCCCGTGTTTGTATATCTCTTCGATGTCTGCGACCGAGGCCTTTTTCATGGACGCATAATCCTTGCCGAGATTCAATAGGCCTTGAATGTCTTGCTGATGTTCTATGGAAGAAAAGGTTTCATACTTGCCTCCTCCCAATAAAATGGATGCACTTATCAATCGTGCCGGAAGCAATACTAGCAATAGGCGGATCCCCACACGCCATGATCTCTGACATTCCATCATTGTTGTCTATTGAAATGCAGTTGATCGCGAGTGTTGGTGTTTGTTGTTGTTGTTGTTGTCAAGAAGGTTGGTAATATTTCCACGACAACGCGATTGCGACGACAAATCCACAGAAATAATTGCAGAACTGTTAACCTATCCATCTTACAGGATTCATTGGTCGGCCGTCTTCCATAGAGAGCACCTCTATGTTCGATTGCAACGCCATGAGAGGCTATGTGAGTGGAGCGCTTTTTATTGAAGAGTCGCAATTAATCGGACTGGTCGTTGTTTCTGGACTCACACGACTAGACTTGGCCATTTTCACACAGCATATTATTGCTACAATTGCGGTAACCGGAGATTCTCAGACCTGCCAATGCTGAAGGTTCAACCATGGTGATGATTCACCACAACACACAAATAAAAGGATACAGTATGGGTTGAAACGTGGGAGGGCGAAGATCCGCCTAACTCGCCACAAAGAAAGATCCATCAACAAACAACAACAACATCACAAAATCCTCAAAAAGCATCGGATTATTGTGAACGATCGCAATCCCAATTAAAATTGGCTGAATATATAATAAGCCAAAACAAAAAAATTGCACGAAACATGACGACTGCTTTTCGCGACGCCGTTTTTACGGATATTGACACAACCAATAATGCGATGCAAATGGGTGGAAACGGATGCCTAGAATATGCAGATGGTGGTCTGGGTTATTCTAGCATTGTCGCAACTGGTGCGAGGAGGACAACCACAAGAGTTGGTCAACGAAATCTTGGAGCGGGGAGACACCAACGAAATTGTCCGACTCTTTGTTTTGACCTTTGTGATTCGCAACACTCGAGGTGGAAAGGCCGAGAAGAAGCTATCGTTTGATGCGTTTCTCCACCTTTTGAAGCACTACCCAGAAACCGCAAAGGCATTGCTTCCCATGTTTGTTCATTATGGATACTGGAAAGATTTTTTGTTGCTCATGGAAATGGCCAAGGAGCATTCCTATTATTCTGCTCTCCGAGATGGTGTCATGGAACTCATGAAGCATCAGTGGCACAAGGATATGTCGGCGCTTGGGAAATATGAGATGAAGCTCCGCGATGCTAGTAGGGATGAGACTGCAACGGATAATCTCAAAAAATGGGGCCTCGCATCAGTCGCATCAGTCTCTTGGCCAAATCGCTTCCCCGAGAAGGAAAGGCTTTGGATAAGAAGATTGATTTCGTGAAGGAATTCTCCAGGCTGGTCTTTCCTGGAGCGATGACCACCGCATCGGAGGATGCCTGGCAATCCATGGCCAAAAAGCTTTATCGTAAGCAGCTGACTACCCGAGTTGTTGGCTGCCCAGTAAGCCGATGGGATTGATATTGCCCGTGTAACCTCCAAGGCGACCAAGCTCCTATCGCATGCCTTTTTGAACGAGAACAAGCAAGGAGGATTGCGATCGGAGGATGCCAAGCGAATGCGACATGCTTCTGGATACCATTGTGAAGAAGGGCTTGAAGGGTGGCCAAGTCTTTTCTCGCGAGATTGTAAAGACAATCTTGAACAACCAAAACATTAGTCCTGCAATGAAACTGGCATTGGATTCGCAGTGGAAGGATTTGTGGGCCGGGATTGTTAAGGATGTCAAAGCCAAGGCTGAGGAGGAAGGCTTGGTCTTTGATCCCTACCAAGATGGTTCCTATGTGCGATGTCAGCGGAAGTATGTATGGAACTCCAATGGAGGTCGTGATTGCTCTTGGTATCGGAATCTCGGAAATTACCCACGAATCCTTTCGCAACACGGTTCTGACTTTTGACGCCACTCCGCAATGGTTCCGATTGGAGGAAGGCGACACCATTGTGGACAAGGTGCGAAAGTTGGGGGCTGCCCCGTGGGGAATGAACACGGACTTTGCCAAGGCCTACAACCTCGTGTTGGACGTTGTCGAAACGAACAAGCTTAAGCGCGAGAACATGCCGTGCCTCATTGTCTTGTCCGATATGCAATTCGATCAAGCTTGTATTGGAAGCCCTATCACAATGTTCAAACACATCAAGATATCGGTCAAGAGGGTGGCCAACAAGCTTGGATGGGAGGATGATGCTCCATCTGCCATTGTGTTTTGGAACTTGCGAAACACTGGGGGGCACCCAGTGGACAAGGATGCTGAGGGGGCTGTGATGTTGGGTGGGTTTTCTCCCTCCCTCCTCAAAATGGTGATGAATGGGGAAGCTCTAAATGAGGAGGAAGCGGAGGGTGTACAAAAGGATGGCACAGTCAAGGACAAAAAGGTTCGTGTGACACTCCTCGAGCAAGTGGTGAAGAAGATGCTCGATGACTCAGTGTACGACCGTCAGAAGTTTTCTTGCACCTCTTCGTAATTCTGTAGCGAGACTGATCTTGGGAAATAAAAAGCTTCGTAATTTTAGAAAGGAGTGTCAACATTTTTATCCCTCCGGATAATACATACCGCAGCATTGAACACTAATAAAGTTCCCACCAAATCTCACCAAATATGGAGCCAGCCTTGCCTATTTCAAACAAGATCGGAAAGCCTGCCAATCAGAAAATGCTTGGCGTGTCTTCTCCAGCTTGTGACAAGTCAAACATCGTGAAAACACAAGTCCAGCGATTTTTAGAGGGAAACGTGCTGCAGTTACCCTGTATATGAAAAACATGCATGAGGATATTCGCAGTCGCTAATTCAATGATAGCAGTAGGAAAAAGGAGGGGGGAAAGATAATAGTAATCAATGGTCTAGACTAGAGCTTATTCAGTTTCCTTCATCTATTCGTCAAGTAAATTTGTCTTGATAAATTTGTGTTTTGAATTCACAGTCGTAACTAAATGTCTTGATGTCACCGTCGTAACCCAATAACACGGATGAAGCGGAAGAGAGTTCTCTGCTATCCTTGTTGAATCCAAAGGTTCTGTTTCGAGAAGTGTTCGCAGAGGGCGACCCGATCCATCGTTTCGGTGGACTGGATGATTGGATCTCATCGGAAGGGACACCATCCATGGTATTTCCCGTGGTCTTGCGAAGTGCAGTCTCCGGAGAATCCTAGATCATCACCACCACTACATCCATCGGATTAGAATAACGCATCATCTATTCATTCTCATAGTGTGCATCATGCCATAATGACGCTCATTGGCAGATCTGAAAAACAATGATGGATCACAACAAATGACCAAATGACGAGAACAATTTTAAATTGAACTTTATCAAATACCGCGCGTGACTATTCAGGTCTATATAATATATAGAAAGTAAGCCTGAATCCAAGCTGTTTTGATGAGTACAATATTAGTGTTCAATGCTGCGGTATGTATAATCCGCAGCGTCTGCCAGCTTCCAACGGATTACGAATTTGAGGCTTCAGTGAAGGTTGGTAGGGTTTGTACGTAGTTACATAATTTACATACGGTATTTTGGAATTCGTTTTCGGATTCGTTGACCGTGAGTATTGGCCTAAGACATACATATATTGTGTCTGACGACTTTCCTATTCAATACCAAAGTCTTGATCAAATTATATCTCTTAATTGTTGAATCACGAAACCCTAAGTAGGCGTTGACAAGCCTCTATTAAAGCTTCTCATCAGGTTTCTGACGTTACGTGAGAAGATTGCATAGGTTTTGTGCAAAACAGTTTGGTTTGCTCACAATTTTGCATTCGCTCAATCGTCGTAACATCCGCCAAGCATCCAAAAGGTACGATCCTTCAAATGTTAGTTGGCATGTCAAACTGGAGAATGCTGCAGTTCGAATCTCACACCACCCTTTGCTCTTTGCCCCGCAGATTCAATCCAAATGACAGCAGTCGATCTTAACAACTGGTTCTCGAACTATCTTGCAACCACCGAGTATCCCGGTGACTTTCGCAATCACGTACAACCTACTTGGGTCGTCTCTGCCAACGATGTTGTTGAGTTGGGAAATGTCAACGCTGCCCCTTCTGTCTTTTGCAGTGACGTCCCTGCTACTGGATTTCATATGGAAGGAAAGTTGAAGATTCAACAAGATACTAGCGATGATGACTATGTTGGATTCGCTGTTGGCTTCGAGAAAGGAGACTTTGCATCTGAAGATGCCTCTTGGTATCTGCTTGATTGGAAAAAGAACGGCCAAAGCTTGCCCGGTCGCTTCAATGGATGCGGTGGGGGTATGACAGTGGGGAACGGTCTTTCAGCCTCAAAGGTCACCAAAAAAGCTGTAGAATCGGAGTATTGGGCGCATGAAGACTTCTCTTGCCCCACTTCGCCTGATGCTTCCTATACAGGTGGTCTCACGGAATTGCTTCGTGCAGCGACCAAGGGTTCTACTGGATGGGTGAAAAATCAAGAGTACGACTTTTGCCTTGAAGTCTCATCCACATTCATCAAGCTCACTATCGATGATGTAGAAGAAATCCTAATCAACAAAAAAGTTGATGAGGAATTTGCCGTCAAACAAGACAGCCCATTTTGCTTTTACACTTTTTCGCAAGACTACCCAATGTGGTCTGATATCACCATCGAACCATTGGGCACTCCCGGATCCTGTGGAGATCCTCACTTCAAGACCTGGAAGAATGAGCACTTCGAGTACCACGGACAGTGTGACCTTGTCCTCGCCAAGGATGCCAAATTCGCTGATGGTCTTGGACTTGATGTCCATATCCGTACCGGCTTGGTTCGCTACTGGAGTTACATCAAGAGTGCTGTCATCCGTATTGGCAATGACATTCTTGAGATTGAAGGATCTACGGCTGAGTTCGATTCCGAGACCCACTACTGGTTGAACTACGAATATCAAGCCGAACTCACTGAGTTTGCTGGTTTCCCCGTCAAGAAGTTCTCTCAACAAGGAACCGCTGTGACCAAGAACCGCATCGAAATCGACTTGAGCTCGAAGTACCCTGGACAAAAGATCGTCCTTTCTACTTACAAGGAGTTTGTCAAGGTCGAATTCAAAAACTCTTCTTTTGAATCCTATGGAAACACCGTTGGTATGCTTGGTGACTACAAGACCGGAAAGACTGTTGGCCGTGATGGAACTACCGAATTCCACGACTTCACTGACTATGGTCACGAGTGGCAAGTCCTTCCTGCCGATGGCAAGTTGTTCCGTGAGGCCGCCCACCCTCAATTCCCCGAGCTTTGCATTGACCCTGAAGATCCCCGAGGACAACGCAAGCGTCGTTTGGCCGAGTCTACCGTCTCTATGGAGGACGCCGAAGCTGCCTGTGCTTCTTTGAAGGATGAGTTGGACCGCAAGGATTGCGTCTACGATATCATCGCCACTCAAGATATGGATATGGTCGGAGCATACTAGGTTAACAAGTGTTCGCCCTGAAACCGTACATCACAACTGACATTGCCAATACTCGAAAATGCGATAGAAATATCTGCAATTTTAATAATAAATTTATACGACGTAATAGTTTGTAATGCACTAACAGGGCGTTTGGAAATATCATATATTGTTTCTCATTTTCACTTTCGAACTTGTTTCTCACGAGGTCTACCTACGATACCTGTAGCATCAACACGTCAGACCAGTGCACTTCGTTCGATGTGGGCCATGTATTTGAATTTTTTTCTGTGCAACATTCGATCTCAAAACTTCGCGTTTCTGAGGGAGGTGTCAACGTTTCTATCAGTACGAGTTGGATTTATTGCGACGAAATCACATCTATTGTTTTCTTTGATTTTTTGATTAATAGCAGAATCTTCAAGACAAATAGTAGATGATTAATTGTTGGTATTTCGAACTTAACCTTCCGATCTTCTCGATCACGAAACATTAAGTAATGGTTGATAGCCTCTAACAATCCTCATTCACGAGCCGTGAAAGGTAGACAAAAGCTTCTCACCTTCTCACGTTACGTGAGAAAAATATTGCTTTTGGTTTCAAGAGAAACCGGAATACAACTCAGACGTTCTCACAATTTTGTCGAAGTATCCACGAAGAATACAAAAGGTACGAGCCTTCAGATGGCAGTTGTCATGCCACACATGAGATTGCTTCAGTTGGAATCTCACCTTTCACCTCACGTCTCACTATTGGCCTCCCAGAATTAATCAAAATGCCCGGAGCAATAGTCGACCTTAACTCCTGGACCCCTTACACTCTTGCGGACACTCCATATGAAGGTAGCTTCTCAGGTCACGGCGTCCCTAATTGGCTCGTAAGTGGCAGCGGTTCCACTGTTGAGCTGGGAGCACAAAATTCAGCCCCTTCTGTCTTTTGCAGTGACGTGCCTGCTCCTGGATTCCACATGGAAGGAAAGATGAAGGTTCAAGCTGATGGTGGCGATAATGACTATTTTGGATTTGCGGTTGGCTTCGAGGGTGGAAACTTTCCAAATGAAGGAGACTTTGCAAATCCAGCTGCTGCTTGGTATTTGCTTGATTGGAAGAAAGCCAACCAAGGATTGAACAATGGCTACAATCCATGTGATGGTAAGAGCATGACAGGGTATGAAGGTCTCCTTGCCTCAAAAGTGACTGGTAAAGCTGTGGAATCCGAGTATTGGGCGCACGAAGACCACACCTGCCCCGCTCCCTTTGAAGGTAGTGTCGAAAAGCTCCCACTAGCAACTGCCGCCAAAGCTGAAAAGAGCGGCGTCGGATGGGTGAAAGATCAGGTGTACAAGTTCTGCCTTGCAGTAAAGACAGATTACATCGAGCTCACTATTGATGGTGTAGAAGAAATCGTGATCAAAGATGTTGTCGTCAAGCCAAACAGCCCATTCTGCCTCTACTCATTCTCTCAAGACGACCCCGAGTGGTCTGATATCACCATCGAACCATTGCCCCCTTCCGGGTCCTGTGGAGATCCTCACTTCAAGACCTGGAAGAATGAGCACTTCGAGTACCACGGACAGTGTGACCTCGTCCTCGCCAAGGATGCCAAATTCGCTGATGGTCTTGGACTTGATGTCCATATCCGTACCGGCTTGGTTCGCTACTGGAGTTACATCAAGAGTGCTGTCATCCGTATTGGCAATGACATTCTTGAGATTGAAGGATCTACGGCTGAGTTCGATTCCGAGACCCACTACTGGTTGAACTACGAATATCAAGCCGAACTCACTGAGTTTGCTGGTTTCCCCGTCAAGAAGTTCTCTCAACAAGGAACCGCTGTGACCAAGAACCGCATCGAAATCGACTTGAGCTCGAAGTACCCTGGACAAAAGATCGTCCTTTCTACTTACAAGGAGTTTGTCAAGGTCGAATTCAAAAACTCTTCTTTTGAATCCTATGGAAACACCGTTGGTATGCTTGGTGACTACAAGACCGGAAAGACTGTTGGCCGTGATGGAACTACCGAATTCCACGACTTCACTGACTATGGTCACGAGTGGCAAGTCCTTCCTGCCGATGGCAAGTTGTTCCGTGAGGCCGCCCACCCTCAATTCCCCGAGCTTTGCATTGACCCTGAAGATCCCCGAGGACAACGCAAGCGTCGTTTGGCCGAGTCTACCGTCTCTATGGAGGACGCCGAAGCTGCCTGTGCTTCTTTGAAGGATGAGTTGGACCGCAAGGATTGCGTCTACGATATCATCGCCACTCAAGATATGGATATGGTCGGAGCATACTAGGTTAACAAGTGTTCGCCCAGAAACCATCCATATGTACACGTACATCACAATTGACATTGCCAATACTCGAAAATGCGATAGGATACATGTTATTAGTATTATATTTTTGAAAAACGAAGCATTTCCCTTTTGGTTGATAATGCCTGAGCAAAGTGCTGTAGTTGGTGTCAAGTATTCGCAAGTCAACTGGATTTGCTACGGTTTCTATAAAATTCAGAAGGTACTATCAGTTTTGGATGATCGCAGTACAGCCAGCCAATACACCAGCAGAGAATCAATGAAAATGTCGCAAAAGCTAGAAGGGCTCAAGGAGGCGGTCATTGGGCTGCTTGTTTATCTTTTGGATGATGACAATAGAGCTCAAATCGTCTTGTTTTTCTTTCGTCTGCCTAGGTTGTATTTTTCAGCTGCTAAATTAACACTACATAACTGTGTTTTTAAAAGGCGAGGTACCGTAATTTCTTCTATCTAATTTCTATTTGTTTAGAGATGAGATGCATATAAAAGCAATTTCGGAAAACTTTACGTCCTACTGCTTGAAATCTTCAATTACATGCATGCAGTAGAAAGGTTGCAATTTGATTGGCGACGCCTTGCGACGTATCTGGATCAGCATGGAAATGGTGACTGCCTGGAAGCGTTTCGCAGACTGCTGGTTTTAACAACTCTTTCACATTTGCAATTGCTGCTTGGGGAAAGGGCATACCATCCTTGGCGAGCAACAAACATGTTTTCGTGTTAGAAGCTGCCACGTCCTGATAAAGCTGATGCACTTGCTCGTCGGTCAGTGACAACATGGAGGCCCACTTGACTCGTTGATCGTGGTGGAATTGTAGCTTTCCGTCGGGCAAGATGCTACTGGCCCAAGTCACTAACTCTATCGCAGTCTCTTGCGAGATATATTGATTCCCTGGAAAGGCTTTGGCGGTGGCACAGCGAGTGGCAATGGCATTCTCCAGGTTTGGATAGGTCGAGGATGGCGGCTTGCCCTTAAGACGCTGCTGGACGTGCTTTTGAAAACTACTGACAACGTCTGCTGCCTTCTTGGTATGTGGGCCCAGCGAATCCAGCAAGATGAGCATGGATGTGGGAAAGGCAGATGCGTACAGAAGGGAGACTGCCCCGCCCATCGAATGACCAATCAAAGCTGGAGGAACATAGGCGTCATCACCCTTCTCGTCATGCCAATGCAACTGGTGAATCGCATCGTGCACATAGTAAACTAAGTCCATCAAGATAGTACTCGCTCCATCAAGGCTCTTGTGGGAGCTCTTACCGTGTCCTGGGAAGTCCAAGACTACCAAGTCCACACGAGGAGCATCGGGAGAAGACGAAATCGAGGCCAAAAGTGATGGCCCGAGTCGTCCAAAGGAACGGCAGTTGTCCAGCCATCCATGCCAACCTAGAATACGGATGGTACGTAGTGGTGATGTTTGTACCTTTTGTGATTCATGAGATGGGTCAAAATTACGAAATCTTTGACCCACTAATCGAATCCCATCTTCGCAGTTCAAGACAATGTCTTCCGGGATTATGCTGTCCATCCTTACTCCGTCTTGTCTTTTCTGTGGCGTTGAAGCTGCAATCTTTGGATCCCGAAATTATGAGCCGTCGTTGCAATTTAATTCAGATCGTGACAGTAGTACTGGTAGATGCGATGGATTCCGAAGGCCGGGAATAGAATAGCATGATGGTGGATGATGTCAAACGTGAAATCGTCAGGTGTCATCGAATTATACTTTAGTCGAACGAATCGAACTACCAAGCGAACATGTTTTATTTTTATATTTCGAAGAGCTATTATAATATAATGGCGAAGGTGGTTTATTCATAGAGCGACTCTTTTTGAAACCTATCTACATGCTAGAACGCTTGGTTTTCCACCGACGATAGGACAACCGAGGTATCAAGGTAACACAACTACAACTTGCTTGCTGTCTCCACTCGGAATTCCACCAACTGCCTCATTTCCAACAAGGCTTCACGTAGGTGGTGGGAAAGCGCCTCTGGGTAACCAGGAGAGGATAGACCAGTTATGCAGAAAACGCAAGATGTCGCTCCAATGGAATAAGCCAATCCAGCTCCGTCGGGAACCACCTGACCATAACCCCACACGTCGATAAAAGGATGCGATAACTGGCTTGTGCTGGATCGCCATTTCTTGGATCGTTGGAACACGGGATCGTTGTATAGTTTCGGTAGCTTTTCATTTTCCGCCGCAACCATTGACAAACCAAAAAAATGACGATCGACTCCCATTGCTGCTGCTGCCATCCGTGTGTATTTGGAGTGTGCCGTGACCGCTTTGGTCAAAAGAATCATTTTTTTGGCTAAAATGGTGGGATTGGACTCACCACCAGTAGACTCTTTCCCCATCATCTCGACAAACGCCTCACTGGCAGTTGAAACTGACCTTGTTACTTCAGTCCTACCATGTCTGGAAGGAAAAGAAATGCGTAAGAGCGATGCCACAAAACTACTGACTAAGAATAAGGGCAGCAGATACTCACTGGAACAAACGAACTTGAGTGGATTCATAGGTACCCACTTGTTCTCCAAAGGTGCGATATGTCGCAAGCTGCATTGCCATTTGTACATATGCATCTGGTGGAAAGCGTGCAACCTTCTTGATGAACGTGCTTCCATAGTCCTCGAAATTTTGGACACGAAGACATTGATTGCTAACGAGTGCGTGAAATGAGGATTTTGCTGTATCGGGAATCGGCATTGATTAGAACTTGAAGTATGAAAACACTAATTGGCTGGACACTAAAGCAGAAACTGTACCTTGTCGAACCAAAATATTGGTAGCTTCCCAATCCATGGTCTGCATTGCTTCTGCAAAGATATCAATGACACGGCCTTGTCCAGCAGCCAGGGTAACAGAGTTGTAAGGCGCACGATCAAACTGTTCCTTGGAGATGAAATTGACAAAGTCCACCATGGTTGTTCCATCCATCATTGCATGCTCGGCTAGTAACCCTGCCTTTCCATTGTTGCACACACTGATCTGAATTGATTTATCAAACCATCGATTTTCGCCCGACTTGAGACCACCAGTCAAGAATAGTTCAGCACATTCCTTCCGTGAGCTTGGGCTTTCATCATCCAAGTTCATGCACAAGCAGGAACTCTGGAGTCTTGCGAGTGCAAGCTCCATCAACTTCCCACCTTTTCTAACTAGTTCCCTTCTCTTGTGTGCCCAAACATCGCGATTCTCACTCGTCAAGAGACCTGGAATGCAACTTAATTTAGCAAGGAGAAATTTCTTGGTGATACTGGTTTTGCTTTTGCGAAACGTACCAAGTTTCGGTCGCGACGAGGGAATTCTATCAGCCTTTTCGATACACTGAGTAAGTTGTTCTTGAAGGACCTCAAGGGGCAGTGGATTTCCATGTTCGTCACATAATTCAATGGAAAAGAAATGTCCTTTCCTTGCAACTAGACCATGGGTGAACTTACTAGGATCGTAGATATGATAGCAATCATGATCTTTTCGAGGGATGCGGCATGAGTGCATCATGTATTTGATCCCGACGCTGCACAGCAACGTTTTCTTTTTACCAGCTCGACTCGCTTCCAGGCAACCTGATACAACTTTTTGTCGATATTTCAATGCAGAAAATAAAAGACTGGCGCCCCTTTGCACATTTAAGGGCTTCTGGCTTCGAGCAAGGGCCGGGTCATCGACAAAACCAAAAAAATATGATACGTTGACCACGACAGGATCTCGAACCTGGAGATATCCCAACTGTTCCGTTCAAAATTGAATTCCATACAACAGTTAGAGTCTGTGACCTGTCCAATAATGTACCGTCTCTTCGCCATCTTTACCTGATTCCACCAAACCTGAAGCCAGCTGGTGTCATTCATTTCAGTGTCCTTTCGCTTTACCAAGCGTTGTTGAAGAGATTTGGAATCCCTTGCAAATTCGCTACACGCAATCTTAAGATTGACCTCCTCTTTTTTGGTTCTGTTCCAATGGTATTTGACGTTGATGGTTATGAACGCGATTAGGAGTCAGTTCGAAGCGTTGTGTCAAGATTGGTCGATGCAAAAATGATACCTACCGACATAGAGGAAGAGCTGTAGGAAGAAACCTTGCAATAGTCTCTTCCACAGATGGTATCGGGAGTTTCGGAAGACTTTGCTGGCTGATGAACAGAAAACAACAGATAATGGTATGAGAATAATTTGAGTTCTCAAAGCCAACGAGATCATCACCACTTACTTCTGGTAAAGTGGTCCACTTATGTGTTCCTCCAAAAAGACTTCGTTCCTGTAGTCTCCGTCACATTCATAGACCGGTTCTGGCCAGGTTTTTAGCTTGATTGGTTGCGATGACATCGTTTGGGAAGTTGGCTTCGTTTATGAACGCAACAAGTTGAGATGCATTCATCAAACAATATTTTATTGTTGAAGGTGCATCATTAATCGAAGAAGTCGATCTGCAATTGTCTGACAACTTTTACAGAACCTTGGTGTCATGACGAGCTCCATTTTCTGTTTTGTCGGATACGCAGCTTTTAACACATCGTAAGAGTTGAGACTACTTGAATTTACTAATAATTTCATAATACAACTAGTTTTAAATTTCTAATACCTACGGCTATAATCACCCCGTCGTAGGATTTCTTTTCATGTCATCGATTAGATGATGTCAGGTGTGGAATCTATTCTTGATCTGAGTGCTTGTGCCTCGTCAAAATCATCATCATCGGAAATGATGTCGATAGATGGATCGGTAGTTCCAGTCAGCCTATTTGTCTCTTCCGGACTACTTGGCGCAGTCTTGTTGTTTGAGAAAGCTTTCTCCAAAAGGTTCATAGAATGGTTGTTGAATTCTCCAGTGGACACAATAAACTTTGGATTGTTCTCGGGTAAAGTTTCCTTTTCTTGCTTCCTCAGGCAGAAGAAGATCAACGCGCCTAAGAGCAGCAAGCAGCCAGCTCCAACCCCGCTCCAAAGCAATATCGATCCAGTAGAGCCCGAGTTTGTGTCTTTCGCTACTCCAGAACAAGGGTTGAAAGCATCAGTTCGCCCAAGCAACTCGCAATCGACTCCAAGTCCGGGGTATACACTGGAGAATGAGGAGAAGACTTCTGATGCAATTTGCGTTCCCTTTGCTGGCTTTCTATCGCCGAGATTCTTTTCAATGACGCCTGCGGCATCGCGATTAACGTCGTCGACAAGGGGAAGCAACGCGCGGGAGTACACGTATCCTTCGGCTCGTCTCAAGGGCGCAGTTGCGGCGTCGTTTTCTTCTGTCAGTCGGATTGCTGTAATCAATGCCCCTTGAATAGATGGAATTAAAATAAGGGAGGCAAGTTCACCAGCAATCTTTTGCAAACCGGAGCAGCTGTCACTCAGCACGGCCCCACGACCAGCGTAGAGGAGGTCAATAAGCTGGTCATTGACGTCGACAGAACCAGTCGAAGAAACGCAAGTATTAAAAGCCTCGCAATGCTCTTGAGCTAAGCTGTGGAACAAATATCCTTCCGGTGTACCATTTGCATCGCTGCCCTCCAAGCTGCCAACTAAATAGGCCGCAGCTCTATCCCAAGCATCAGACTTTGTGGTGCTCGATCTCGATTGGACAACTGTAGAGCAATCTGATACCGCTTCGTAAGCTGCTTGAAGTGCTCCAAAGTACATGACAATGGTCTGTGCTGCCTTCAGGACTAGAACACGTCGTTGTTCGCCACTCCAAATGCCATCTCCTCGCAAAGCAGCTCGAATGATCTTGTCCACGTATGATTTGTCGTCATAAAATCGAGTAAAAGCATCATATTGCGGCACAATAGATCTTCCAGATGTTGTCGCAATATTGGACAAGCTGAGTATTCCCCCATTCGGATTTTCCACGTTCCTGCCGTACATGTATGTTTCTTCCGCTGCCTTGTACGCATTCATCTGCATAAGGATATCAATCTCACGAAGGTCGAGGTCAATTCTCGAGTGCTGAAAAGGGAAAGAAATAAAGCATGAGCTGAAAATAGAATGGAAAAGGACATGTGATTCGTTGAGTACTTACGTCGCTGACATCATTCGCCGGTGTATAGCCCGCAAGATTGCCTCGGACGCCTTCATCAATACAAGAGGGCGCCTCATCGTTCACTTCACTTGCATGAACACCAATATCATCGCATTTCAACCCTAGACAAGAGTAAACGCTTCGGATTTTGTCAACAATCTTCTCGATCTCAATAGCATTGTAATTACCAGTTAACAGGCGATCTCTGAGATATTCAAAAGTAGCTTGGTTACAGCCTGCAACAAGAGGAACAACTGCATGTGCGTACAATTTGACTCTTTCGACATCATTTGCTCGCAAGTAATGGATGAGACTTTGGACCAATGGGATCGAGATCACTGATCGAATCTTGTTCACGGTATGCCGAATGTTGAGGTACGTAGTTGGATTCTCCGAACATGCATTGGGAAGTGCTAGCGTTGTTTTTGCTTCGTTGAATAGCCTTAGCACATTCCTATTGGTTCTTGATTGGCCACCTTCCAATATATTGAAGCGAGAGCCCATATCTTCTGCTAGTGCGTATAGCAAGTGGCCTTTCGTGTCTTCTTCGGAGTCCAAGCCCTCACCAATCCAATAAGCTGCAGCAATGTCCATCGATTGAATTCCTTCCTCGTCTCGGAGTTCCTTCTGCTCACACAGTGAAAGAGTGCGATAGAGCTGGTGAACAATTTCCATCCAAACATTCAAGGCAACAGCAGCTTCAGCAGGCAAAGTCTTGTCAGAAGCCACAATATTCTGGAATGCATGCTCTACATACGAATTTGCGTATTCTCTTGCATCAATTTGCTTGAAATTGCCATCATTGTCACTGAGGGTGTACAGGTACATGTTGAATATTGGCTCATCGACCATATCCTTGGATGATTCAAGCGAAAAACTTCTCAAGGACCTCAGGGCGACATACTTTCCATCTGTGTCGAACACTTCTGAGTTTTCTCCATTCTCATAGATGCTCTTCGCTGTGTTGGTATTCCCCGCTGTCAATTGTTTCTCCATATCGCGAATATCGAGTCCAATCTTTGCTTTGTCCTTCACAAACGTACTTGTGACGTACAGATCGTCGCCAAGACTTGTCGGTGTCTCTGGCACAGGTATCGCATCGTTATCTTTTTCTCCGTCACCACCAGCATCTCCGTCACCATCTGCGTCGATGCCTCCATTTGGACCACATTTTGCCCAATTTGGATCTCCATTCAACGTTCCAATTTCAGTACAGCTAAGACCCAAGGGACGGATGACAGAAGCAAGTGCATCCACCACAGGTTGAGCAGACTGGCCGAGGGTAATTTGCTGGAAACTGCCATAGTTATTGGCCAGAGTTAATGCACTGCCAGTGCTAACTTCTTTCACCAAGGGAATCAACGCTTTCGCCAGCACGTGGACTGTTGCGTGCGAATACTTGTTATCAGCAACTGGATTCTCATACTCTATCGCGTTAACGATGAGAGCTTGAATGAGTGGAATGGCCATTCTTGGTATAATTTCTTCTGTCATGGTTCGCTCAATGTGCGTACATTCGGAACCGCTCAGAGAGTCTCGGCCAGATGCGAAACTGGAAAGGAGGTTTTGATTTACCAGAGATTCAGCGTTCTCAGCGCAAGCCTGAAAGTCACCACATACATCATTTGCGAGCGAGTACATGAATCTTCCGACATCAAATTTTGCTGCTGCAATGAGCCCTTCTGCAGATCCAATCCACAGCGCGGCAGCTTCGTTCCATTTGAGCTCTGCCAATCCAGCTTTGCCATCTTTGCAATCGTCTACCGCCTCTTGCATGCGTGCCTGAACTGCCATGTATGAAACCATGGTTTGCAGTGCTCTTGAAACAATTTCAGAGCGCTCCTGCCACGATGCTCCCACGTAGTCACCACTCTGGTTTAGTGCATCGAGAACGAGCTTATCAGCAAAATCGAGACTACCGTAGTATTCACTGTAGAGATGAAATTTTGCCATCTCATCAAGCGATGACATTCGAGCAATGGACTGCAGGTCTCGAAGTGATCCGTCAGCCTTCGCAAACGAATGGTGCCCGTTTTCATAAATGTCTTGGGCAGCTTTGAAAGCTCCAAGCTCCGCAAGCATCTCAATCTCAAGAATGTCCAAATCCAGCCGTGAAATTTCAGAAACATCCTTGCTTGGAATGTACCCAGCCATTGGGAGCTCCATTCCTTGATTGTCCCAGTAATCAAGTTTTTCGCATAATTTTCCAACAAGTTCTTTCAATTTATCACTATCCGCAGTTTCGCTGACCCGAATGTCTTGGCAAGTGATTCGCTTGCATCGAAGAAATGTGGCCAGATCACCAATGACGTCGTCATCAACTTTGGCATACGTGTACCCTTGATACAATACACTTTCAAGGTTGACAGCCGCGTCACCATCACAGTTGTAAACTTGCGGAACCACCGAAACTGCATACAATTCAACCATATTCTTGCTGTTCGCCACCATATGGAACAGCAACGAATTAACAAGTGGAACTGCAAGGCGCCGTAGGATGTGAAGAGCATGTGCCCGAAAGTCGGTTGCAGCATCAGCTCCTGAGGGGCAAGCTTGCGCAAGATCTTGGGCCTTATTCAGCATATTCATCAACTGGGTGTTAATTGGTGCCTCACCTTCACTAAAGCCATAATACTCCGCTGCTGATTGACCAATCGAGTATAGCATCCAACCGTTGTCGAATTCTGCTTCCGCCTGGCCTTCTCCAATCCAGAGAGCGACAACTGAGTCAAGCTCCTCAAAAGGAGACTGCTGCTGTTTGCAAATGCGCACTGCTTCGTAGAGTCGATGTGCCATCAACATCCATACATTGAAAATGACAGATCCTTCGGCTGCCAATCTCATGTCATTCCCATTGGTCAGAGCCTCTTGGATGACGTCGTCGGCATATTGAAAGTTCTGTTGTGAGTTTTGCCCAACGTCTTTATCGTCGTAGAGTGCCCATTTGAATACATTAAACAGAGGATCCTCACTCATCACGGCGGAGCTGTCGACACTCAAAGACTTCAAGCTAACCAAACCATTTGTTCCATTCAAGTTTTTGGTCAAAGCATTCAATCCATTAGTGTAAACGCTTGTCGCAGCTACAATGTCAGCAGCTTCGTACATGGCACGAACATCCAAGGCAAATTTTGCATCTCCAAGAGCAACTGCTGGAACCGAGAAAGAGTACCTGCCCCACGCAATAGCACCGGCAGAACCTGGTTCGACAGGCAGCGGAGCTCTGGTTGGCGCGGTCACTGGAGTCGAACCTTCACCAGGAAAGTTAGAATTGCCACCTCCTCCTCCCAGACACAGACTGGCATCTCCAGACTCGTCAATGAAATCACCAACCTGGTTGCAGTCAATATTCATTTTTGGAATGGCCGACCTCAAAGCATCAACGACAGTAGAATAATCTCCAGGCTTGTCTGTTAATGAGAATTCCATAGCAGCTTGGATCTTTCCAGCACTAGTAGCATCTGCTACATCAACCAGGGGAAGGATACCTTTCGAGAAGGCATCGGCAATTGCCAAGCTTGGTGCATCGGAACCAGCAGGAAGTCTTGAAACGAAGGATGCATATTTCACGGTACCTTGAATGATGGGAATCGGCATGGCGGCAAAGATATCTTGAGTAAGAATATCACCCAAGAAATTGCATTGCTGCCCTTCAATTCTTTCGAGCCCTTGATTCAAACCGGCGACAATTAGTTCATTCGACATCGCTTTTGGAATATCGGAACCGCCAACTTCGGAATCATCAATACAGGTACCAAACTCTTCGCACAAGTCTTTGGCAGTCGAGAAGAGCAAGAGCCCCCCAGCCGTATTTCCTTCAGGTAGCTCTCCTTCCATTGATCCAATGTAGAACATGGCACCAGTATCCCAATAATCAAGTGCTGTCTCCTTATCCGTTTCGCACTGATCAACTGCATACTGGAAAGCTGCACCTGCCGAGAAATACATGACAACATTGCTGAGATAGTTGGTCAATAGCCATCGAATTTGTTCGTCTGATGCCGCATTGTAGGGTGCTTGCTGCTCTATCAATTTCATAATGTACCTGTCGGCAAAATCGGCTCCACCATAATAGTCGGCAAAGGTTTGAAACATATTTTTCCCAGCCTTGCTGCTAGTTGGAATCACTTCGTTCTTTGCCAGTCCTTGAAGGTTGTAGACAGAGTTCCAGCCATATTCGTACCAATCAAGAGCTAATCCGTAGGCCTTGAACTTCATTAGAACATCAATAGTCTTGATATCCCGGTCGAGATAACTCTTTTCTCGGATATCTTCACGACTGGAAGTGTAGCCAACAAGATTGACACCCGATACATCGTCACATTGCGGACGCTCGCCACCTCTATAGGAACCAACGTCTGCACAGGTGATTCCAAAACAGCTATAGGAACGTTCCAGAGCAGCAAGTGCTTGGTTGGCATAATCTGGGGTCATTTCTCGAAGGACATCCAGGTGAAGAGTTTGGTCGTAGTCTTCAGGGCTGCAAACGGCAATGCGAGGAATAGTAGCCAAGGCATACAGCTCAACCCAATCGGCTCCGTGTTCAATACTGACATTTAAGGTGTAGTGGATCAAGTTTTGAACCAGTGGAATTGTCATCAATGAGACCATTCTCCGAATTTGACCACGAACGTTAAGGTATCCAGTCAATTCGCCACACTTTCCAGCTCGTAGATCCTTTTGAATTTCGACAAAAAGATCCACAATCTTGGAGTTGACCACAGCTTCACCATTGTCTTGGTCGAATCGTTCTCCAGCATTCTCCGCCAAATTGTAGAGCAAATGCCCACTATCGTTGACGCCAGAATCCTGTCCTTCTCCAATCCACATCGCGGCTGCCTTATCGAGTGCTGCTAGTCCCATGTTCATATTGTTCGCCTTACATTGGCCCTTTACTTGGAACAGCTCATTGATGACTGCCATCCACACGTTCAGTACCACGGCAGCTTCCGTTTCAATTCCCTCTACATCCAATTCAAACAAGTCATTGACAAGTGTATCCCCATATTGTTCGATGGTAGCACCGTCGAATCGGCCTTCCGTTTCTCCCTCTTCGGCATTTCCAAGAACCAAAAAGGCATGACGAAACATGTGAAAGTATGGATTCTCAAGCATATCCCCCATTGCCCTCAAACTCAGTGCAGCCAACGAGACGTCAACACTAAAGTGAAGGAACAAAGTTGAGATAAAGTGATTCAAGAACGCACGCCACAATATTGACTAGGAGAGACAACACTCACCTCGCTTCATTTTCCCGCTCGACCCCGGCTGTGTAAATTGCCTTCTTGGTGTCGAAATCATCCGATTCCTTCATTTCCGCGGCATCCAATGCCAGATTCAAAAAGGTTTGGACATCTGTTGTCGTTTCGAATCTACCCCCTAGTAACGTTATACAATCCACGATGAAACATTGACATGATAGCAACGATAACAGGAAGATGCTCCTTCTCATTGTCGTCGGAGACATCATTGTTTTGTGTGTGAGATGTGATTTGCGTTCTGATGAAACGTGACCCAAACGGCAGAACTTGTGTGTGCGTTTGTGTTGTTAGAATCAATGAATCAATCAGTAATTACTTTCGTATGCTGTTGCAAATACGGTAGTTCTACAGTCCAGTGTTTGCAGTTGCCGCTGCTGCTGTTGCTGTTGGTCGTTCTTCTTTTGCTTCTTCCGTGGACAGGCTCTCATGGGGCACGCAACGCTCAAAGCGGGTTAGCGGTTGGAAATCAGAAAACTGCCCTCGAATCGCCACGACCCAAAAACTAAAAGACAACGCTTCGTCCTAAGTAAATTTTTGTGCGACATGAAAACCACGGTATTGGAGGACGTACTAGAGATATGGAGAAACTTTCGTCGTAGGGAAACCTGCTATTACGAGTTGTCATATCGCATACGACACGATACATATGGCAATTACAATGGAAAATGATCGAATGTGACCGTTGTGCTTCCGCACGCCGGACGGATGAATGAATTGATGTGCGGGTACTGGTAGAGCTTTTTTAGTTTCGGTGTGGGACAAAGTTTCGCGCGATATCTTGCGCACATCTCTCACGCATGCGAACGAATAATGAGTGAGTTGGTTTCGCTCGAACGGCGACGTGCAAAGAACCGCCCATCTGTCTGGCATTCTGCCGTATCGAATCATTCGACTTACGTGCGTGGTTGTTGAGAAAATTCAGTACATAGTCTACATACGCAAAGAACTCTGAAGAAAATAGCTGGTACTGGCCTACGGAACCTACTGGCCGATCTAAAACCTCAACTTGACACCCCTTCGTCACATCCGATCATAATATCCTTATCGACAATTCCTATTCAGACAATTACCAAGATGAAGTTCACCCTTTTCGCATCCCTTCTTGCCACCGCTGCTGCCTTCTCTGTTAACAAGGCTGATATCCAAAAGGTAAGCACATTTGAAA
>CAKOGP040000668.1:297727-531535 GCA_933822405.4 Cylindrotheca closterium | reverse complement strand
AAACAGTATGCCTGCCTTTGGAGGTCGTCTGGATGATGAATCGATCGCAGATGTTGCTGCATATGTGATCAAGTCTTCGGAGGAAGGATGGAATTGAATGAATCATCTATTTGATCTATCAAAAATATAGGATGATTGGTGATCGTACAGCTAGGAGCCAATGAGTGCGAACAGCATAATCACAGCTGCGCTTTCAGATTAGGGCCGACATCATCACCGGTACAAACACTATTATTTTCCAGCATTAACAATGGGCATATACTGCCCGACGAATAGACTCTGTAAGATTACCTTAAAAAAGAAGGGGGCGGGGAAAGGGATTATAGCTACCATACAAACTCGTCGCTAGTAGCTAGTACTAGTAGTATGCCAGCAGTCTTAAGACAACGTCACATCTGTGATTGTTGTTGCAACTCCATTCGCATCTTGCATACTAGATTAGTGGTGCTTCCCACAGTTGTATTAGGATAAGATCGTTCCATGATGTCTTTAAAAATACCCCTGTATGCACTGTGTGACTGTTGGAGGGAAAATCCATGTTTGCGTTATGGTGACGTTAGTCGAGGCCGGTTCGGCAGGCGTCTGTTCTTTTGGCGACCGGACTCGAAGGAATGACCCGAATGACCAAGATTTTGGTGTACGATCTTATCAAGTGCCAGATTGAGTTGCGCGTGGAAAGTACAGCGTGACATTCATCACACATTTCCTCTTGCTGCGCTCTACTGTAAAGTAAAGCATCACCAAATAAAATCACCATGTCCGACTCTGATGAAGAAAGCAACAACTCCATGGACGAGGAAATGAAGGCCAAGATTGCCGCCTTCATGGAAGACGTCGAGGATGACGATGAAGAGGAGGCTGCCGAAGAAGAAGATGATGCTGGAAGTGATAGCGATCTGAAGGATCTTGACGTTCCGTCTGATCTCCCAGTGAACACAATAGATTACCTTGTTATTGGTACTAGTGACCTTGAAAAGGGAAGAGAAAAATTCACTGAAATGACTGGTTTGAAGACCGGAAACCTCACAGCCATGCGTGGTGGCGGTGGTACTAAGAGTGTTCTTTGTCGCTTGGCAGGCAACGTCTATATCGAAATCATGGCACCTGATGGTACCAGAACCGACGGCACTCCTGGAGCTCTTGCTAAAGTTCCCGAGGGAGAATTGATTGCCTTCCACTATGCTGTTCGCAGCCCTCCAGAAGCCGTCAATGGAATGGTCCCAGACTCTTCGTGGGCACTCGATAAAATTACCATGGTTGGAACTGGATCTCCTCTTGAATTCAAGGAGGAGGATGGTCCCTACAAGTGGGATTTGACCTATCTTCTAAACCACGACCTAGGAGGATGCGTGCCATCCTTTGTCAACTGGAGATCGAATGAAGCTCACCCCACCTGCCGTTTGGAAGATTCTGGTGCCAAGATAAAGAAGGTTTCGGTTCGTGTTCCAGAAGGCCACAAGGTCCTTGGTTTGTTGGAGACAGTTGATGGAGTCAAGATTGTTGCTGGAAAGCCCAAACTCGTTTTTGAAATCGAGACCCCCGAAAAGGGCAAGGTCAAGTTTGAAGGAAAGAATGTTATGGGTGTTGTAATGCCTGGATACCAAGATACTTCCCACCAATCGTACAACAAGTAAGCAAAACGGAAAGGCGCGAATTGTGCGTTGCTCTTCCCGACTGTTGGACAGTCGATACTATTGTTGACTCTATGATTATAAGAGATAAATGGCCTACATACTACACACAGTACTTTATCCACTGTAGTATGTTGCGTGTGCTTGGGTTGGAAGGATTCGGTAGTCGAGTGAATCAATCGATTGATCGAAACGTACGAATGAATATCTTTCGTCGTCGCCTTTTGACAGAATCGTGTTCAGTATAGATAGACAACTCCTATTGTTTCTGAATGCCACAGTTTTATAGCCCTGTCCGCATTTGACATCATGGGAAAAGACAAAGAAGATGAGGCCATCTTTATGGACCTTTGTTCTTTCTCTGTGGATGGGTACCGCGCTCTTGCCAACGGAACCGCAGAGCACCGAGCCAAGGGAACCAAACCATTGTCCACGGTTTCTTCGAAAGACACTTTGAAAGTGACGGAAATGAGTTTTCTGGAAGAGGCCGCCTGTGTATTTCTCATGGCCTTTGGTGTACCCAATGGTGTCTTTACATTCCCACCAATTGTTTACATTGTTGGTAGATTCGTTGTCGGTGACGTCAAATTGACGGCAGCCATTGCTGTGGCACTCTTGCTGCCTCTGGCCATTATGCCACAGAAATACATCCCAGAGACATTGCAAAGTTGGTTGGCGATTCAAGTGGTCAAATATTTCTCCTATCGCATGGTGGTCGAAACTGTCCCAGAGCCAAAAGGCCGACCGCGTATCATGGTGGCTCCTCCACATGGCGTGTTTCCATATGGCAATATTCTAGCCATGTTGGCCTACCCATCACTATGCGGAGACACATTTCGAGGACTTGCCGCATCTAACGCATTACGGCCACCTGTTTTCAAACAAATCTTGAGATCCATTGGTGTTGTGGATGCCTCACGTAGCGTTGCGCGCAAGACTTTGGAAGGTGGTGAGAGTCTTGGAATTTCCACCGGAGGTGTGGCAGAAGTCTTTGAAACCAATGATGACGACGAATGTATTTTGCTCAGAGTTCGCATTGGATTGATCAAGCTAGCCATACGAACAGGCTCGGATCTTGTTCCCTGCTATCTTTTTGGAAACACCAAACTTCTCAGCTGTTGGGCTGGAGAGGGAATTCCAAAAGGCAGGGAGATTCTGGAGTACATATCACGCAAGGTTGGCTTTGCACTTATTCTCATCTTTGGACGATTCGGGCTTCCAGTTCCCAGACGCATCCCGGTCATGGGGATCATGGGAAAGCCGATTCCAACCCATCACATGAAATGCGAAGAACCAACTCCAGAGCAAATCAAAGAGGTCCAAGACAAACTCATTGACGAGATGCAAGGTATTTTTGACCGCTACAAGGGACTATATGGATGGGAAGAGAAAAAGCTGATCATTAAGTAGTAGAGAAAGTGATGAATTCCAGTCGATTCATTCAAAGATGCATAAAGAGAAACTAACTAACAAATAGACGAGACTGAGGTGAACAGGCGAGAACAGGAAAAAACCATCATCAACAATCGGGGGACATATAGGAAGTAAAGCAGTTGTTTGCTGTTTATAATATTATTTTACAAGTACTTTGGTAAAGGTACTGTTACGAGGGAGTTTACGGTCTAGAATCTTTCCTTCACGCCAACTCCATGCAAGGGTTTGATTGTCGCAAGCTTCTGACCACAGTTTTGGCAGTAGTGATCTGTCTTCTTCATACCATCCATAACCAGAGGCACCCAGCAAATGGGGAAGAAAGCGACAGCTCCGATGGCGACACAGCCCCACGTCACTGCACTTGGATACGTCTTGGTACGTGTTCGGACGTTTTCCTTCGAACAGTGAGGACAGAATGCCAAATTGGTTGGTTTGCGACTTCCGTTGAGGCATGGATCACGTTCTAGTTTGTAGCTGTTTCTTTCGAATCGGGGAACTGGCGTTTTGTCGTCTTTGTCTAGGACAATTCGGATGTTATTTTCACTAATGGTGATGATGGGTGTTTCATCATGTGAGTTGTTGGTGCTGGACGACGATGATGATGATGCGACAGAGGAAGGCGAAGCGAATTCTGTGTTGTTCTTGGAGACCATTCTGATGGGGAATCGGTGTTTTTTTAAAATTGAGTTGAAGTTGTTGTGGCTTTTTGTTCTAGCTTGAGTTTGTGAGAGGAAAAATTGCGGAATACGGTATCGTTTTCCCGATTTTAGCAAGATTCGAGTTGAAATCGTCAAAGCGTCAAATCGTGGCACAGTTCGTGATGAAGGTCCAGGAATAAATGTTTTTGGTGGTACTTGAGTGTTCCACTTGGTCGACTGACTCGTGGTGTGTGAAATAAAAATTTCCTTTAAGGCTCACAAAATCACAAAACCAAACAGTCAAAACACATACCCAAACCAAACAACATTCACGACATGACATCCAACGCAAAGACAGGCTATGCTCCTTCTTATTCCAGCGAATATGAAGTGCCATTGATGCAAGTGAATGGCGAGGCAACCCGAGCATCCTCTCCCCCCAGCACCAGCAGCAAGAACAAGAGCTGGGCTCCTGGTTCTACTACCAGTTCCAAGAACAAGAACTTTTACGAAACAGAACGAAACAGTACCTTGTCAGGCAGTCGGCGACCTATTAATCTTTCTGTCTGCCCGCATTGTGCAACAGAACACATCCGTACGCGCACCAGAACATATCCCGGTACTGCAACTTGGGCAAGTGTTGGTGTGAGCGCCATCGTGTTCCTTCCACTCGCCGTGATTCCTTTAGTGTGTGATAGCATGAAGAAAACGGACCACTTCTGCCAAAGCTGTGGAAACAAAATCGGGACGGTCAAACCATTTGAAGGATTCTGCGTGAAGGAAGCATCCTAGACCCCAGAAAATGATGTTTCGTAATGGCGGCGAGCAATCAATCTATTTCTAGCAAGCAACTTCTAAATTAGAATAAATATGAGATAACTGTAAAGTAATGTCGCTTCTATTATGTTTATGTTTCGTGCCTCATTTCAGACTCACTTGCTATAAAAAAAGCCGAGAAGAAGCCGAGCACCACCACAGTAGGCCTAGTATGGAACACACGTCCCACCATTACCACTACGAACAAAACGTGCATTCAGAACTCGCCTCTCTACCCTCCTCAAAGAGATTGATTCCCTTTCTATTGATGCGACAAGTATCCTTCTGTTGGGACATTTGACGAATAAAAAAAGAGTACCGGTACATATCATCATTGTTATACAGTTCGGCGGGGCGTAACGTGACTGACTGGACTGCCGAGTCCCGAGCAGATATATTAGAGCGATCGAAGGCCAACGGTCGTCGCCAATCTCAAGCCCAAGATCAATCATCTATCATCTACTCACAGCTGCTTCAGACCCCCGTAAATACACCCCATTAGCAATATCAATCACCGTCTATCATGTCCAACAGTAGCTACATCAACGCACTAGTACGCTCTCTCTACGAGGAGAGCCAGGAGCACAACGTTGTCACGTTAAGGGGGAGCATTATCTACTAGCTACTTCATTCTGAATAGTCGTTGTACCCCTTATTTAGTCCATCACGATTTGGACTTTTAAAAACCATTATATTGGGAGCAGCAATTGCTGAACTTCTAAGATCGTTCTTTGATACCAACACCCCCAAATGGCTTGATCGTTGCAAGCTTTTGATCGCAGTTTTGACAGTAGTGATCGGTCTTCTTCATGCTATCTGAGACCAATGGAATCACAGCGAGTGGAACGAAGATAATTGCGCCCAGAGCGGCGCAGCCCCAAGTAACAGAGTTTGGATACGTCTTGGTTCGTGTGCGGACGTTTTCCTTGGAACAATGAGGGCAGAATGCCAAGTTGGTGGGTTTGCGACTTCTAGTACTGAGGCAGGGATCACGCTCTAGTTTGTAGCTATTTTTTTCGAATCGGGGAACTGGCTTTTTGTTTTCTTTGTCTGCGACGAATCGAAAATTATTCTCGCTGATAGTGATAATGGGTGTCTCATCATATGAGTTGGTGGATGATGATGATGACACAGGCGCTGCTGCTGCTGGAGAGTAAGATGTTTTGCTGTTGGCGACCATGTTCTTGTGTGTGTGTGTGTGTGTGTGTGTGTGTGTGTGTGTTTGAGGCAAATTTGTTATTTTGTGAGCGTAGGAGTGAAATGTGAGGAAGAGAGCTTCTGGAAACCAAGATTGCATGCACGGTACTGGTACCATTACTCATGATTGCATTCCTGTGGAACATCGAGGAAGGAAAGGATTTCACGCGAATACTTCGGGTCCTAATCCATTGAGTCAAACCATCTTGCGGATACAATACATATCGTACCGGTACAAACAATACAATCATATCAACATCACACCATCATTTTAAAACTCTCACAAATACCCACACTTAGCAACACCAAGCAACACATCGACGATGACATCGTACACACGACCAAGACGAATAGGCTCTCCACCCCTACATATGCTTTCGATACTCCAATGATTGAAGTGAGCGACATGAGCGAACTCCTAATCATCAGGAGTTCCTCTCCGGAAAGAAGAAGGCAGGACCACCACTCGTCCAGGCAACATGGATCAGATGCTTGCCAAAAAGTACTTTGAGTCGGTCCTCGCTATCCTCATTTATGGTGGACGAAGCCCCATCCAACTGCCCTTGAGCCCACATTGTGGCACCGAGCACGTCCGAACCCACAAACGAACCCATCCAAGTGCCGCCCTGCTACTTGGGCTGGTGTTGGAGTAGGAGCCGTCCTCTTTTTCGCCTTTAGTTGGATCCCAATCGTATCGGACGCCATGAAAAAGACGTGACCTCTCGAGTGTCTGATAGCATGAATCAAACAGACCACTTCTGCCAATACAGTGGAAACAAAATCGGGACGGTGAAACCATTCGAAGGATTTTGCGTGAAGGAAGCATCCTACAGTAGACCCCCAAAAAGTGATGTTTAGTATGGCGGCGACCAATCAATCCATTTTTAGTAAGGTAGTTCTAGATTAAAATAAATATGAGATAACTGTAAAGTAATGTCGCTTCTATATCCTGCGATTTTTATAACCCATGTCCAAGGGTTTCAGGTTTAGTGCCTTATTTTACACTTACTTGCTATCGAAAAGCAGAGCACCACTGTATGGACGAAACAGACCACCATTACCACTACGAACAAAAAGTGCATTCAGAACTAGACTGTCTACCCTGCTAAGAGATACTGATTCCCTTTCTACTAATGCTACAGGAATGCTTCCTGTTGGACATTTGGCGAATAAAAAAAGAGTACCGGTACATATCATCATTGTTACAGTTCGGGGAGCATTATCTACTAGCTACTTCATTCTGAATAGTCGTTGTACCCCTTATTTAGTCCATCACGATTTGGACTTTTTGAAACCATTATATTGGGAGCAGCAATGGCTGAACTTCTAAGATCGTTCTTTGATACCAACACCCTCGAATGGCTTGATCGTTGCAAGCTTTTGATCGCAGTTTTGGCAGTAGTGATCGGTCTTCTTCATGCTATCTGAGACCAATGGAATCACAGCGAGTGGAACGAAGATAATTGCGCCCAGAGCGGCGCAGCCCCAAGTAACAGAGTTTGGATACGTCTTGGTTCGTGTGCGGACGTTTTCCTTGGAACAGTGTGGACAGAATGCCAAGTTGGTGGGTTTGCGACTTCTAGTACTGAGGCAGGGATCACGCTCTAGTTTGTAGCTATTTTTTTCGAATCGGGGAACTGGCTTTTTGTCTTCTTTGTCAAGGACAATTCGAATGTCATTCTCACTGACAGTAATAATGGGTGTCTCATCACCATATGAGTTGGTGGAAGATGATGATGAAACTTGCGCTGGTGGAGTGTAAGATGTTTTGCTGTTGGAGACCATGTTGCGTGTGTGTGTGTGTGTGTGTATGTGTGTATGTTTTGAGTTGATATGGTTTTGCGTCGAGGCAATTTGTTATTTTGTGAGCGTTGGAGTGAAATGTGAGGCAGAGAGCTTCTGGAAACCAAGATTGTTTGCACGGTACCAGTACCGCCATCAACTCGTGGTTGCATTCTTGTGGAACATCCAGGATTTCACGCGAATACTTCAGAGTCCGAATCCATTGAGTCAAATCGTGTTTGACCCATCACAATACAATCATTACCTATCAACATCACCATCATTTTAAAATTCTCACAAAATCTCCACCACAGAGCAACACCAAGCAAACCCAAGCAACACATTGACAATGACATCGTACACCACCACCAAGACGAATTACCTCTCCACCCCCACCTATGCTTACGATACTCCAATGATTGAAGTGAGCGACATCATGAACTCCCCATCATCAGTATCCTCGCCCCAAAGAAGCACCACCACTCCTCCAGCCAACATGGATCAGATGCTTGCCAAAAAGTACTACGAGTCGGACCTCGATATCACCATTTCTGGTAGCCGAAGACCCATTCAACTTCCGTTGTGCCCACATTGTGGCGCCGAGCACGTCCGAACCCACACACGAACCCATCCCAATGCTGCCACTTGGGCTGGTGTCGGAGTAGGAGCCATCGTCTTTTTCCCCTTGTGCTGGATTCCACTCGTGTCGGACGCCATGAAAAAGACGGACCACTACTGCCAAAACTGCAACAATAAGATTGGATCCGTAAAACCCTTCGAAGGCTTTTGTGTCAAGGAACAATACTAAGTATGCCTTGTTGTTGGTCTTGAATATGGTTTCGCAGCCGTTGCGAACATCCACTCAACCCCTGCCAAACGGTTGTGCTCAGTAGTAGTGTAATGCTTAAGTTAGTCCAGGATTAACTAGAGTCAGTCATACGTCCCAATTGTTTTCCACTTGTATACTATACACTTCTTGCTTCAAGCTGTTCTTATTGTGTTTGCGTGGTGCGTATTGTCTTCCAATTGAGTTGTAGCTACTCCACTGTAGTGTCGACATCGTAAAAGATCACAAGGGCCCATCGTGTTCCTCTTGTAATCGGATCCGCTGTTTTGTTTGTGTATCGTCATAGTATTCATTAACGAGCAAGCGTGTTGGATTAGAAGGCATCACTCCTCAATAATATAACAATTGAGCAGTGCTGCTTGCTCATATTTTCCTTCTCTTCTCTTCTCTTGCTTACCTTGATGCCACACGGCTCGATCAATAAAAGCCAAGTCTCCAGATCTCGTTTCGTAATGTATTTCTCTCGGCCGCTTCGTCTGTGGATCCTTGCCATCCCAAAAGGTGAGACCACCCCCATGTCCCACAAATGAATTGACTTCTTCCGGGGCCGACCATCGATCAATCGGTAATGCCACAACGCAGCTTCCGTCCACCTTTCCAGCTCCATCCACGTGCTGTTATCATTGATGTTGTTGTTTGGTTGATGATGTTTCATTCAGAATCGATGACAAAAGGTAGTGATAAAGTGAGCCGTCTGTGATGTTTCAAGTTGTTGGGGGAAAAAAGACATTTACTCCACCACTGTACAAAATTCATCCATCCACTTTGCTCCCCCACCATATGCAACAGTAGTACAGACAGAGTGATATGAAAAAGAATAATAATAATAACTAAATAAACTCACCTTCAATAATGCTTGTTCTCCAGGCGCTGGTGTATATCTTGTAATAAAGGTCATAATTCGTTTGCAGGTTCGTGTAATCGTTTTGCCCGCCAGTAGTTTGTTGTTGCAGGCATGTTGCTGTCGGTACCATTCCAGAAACAAGTCGTTGCAAGTGTCCAGCAATGGTCGGTACAATTCCAACAAGGTCAAATTGGGGTTCGTACATGGAACTCCGCCTTCCATGACCTCCAAATAACAAGAAATCTTCCAATCCTTGATTTGCGCCACACCACCATTGTATTTGACATGTTGTGGATGGTAATGGGAAAGCATTTGAGGAAACAAAGTGTCCAAATAGTCGGGAGAAATTCCTTTTTCAATGATCAAATGTTTTAGTTTGTTGAGCTTTTGCCGGACCACCTTTTTGTGAATCTCCTTGACGACGCCGTCTCGAGCAATTGTTGGCACACACGCAGTCTTTTCCGAAGAATCATCCGTGCTGTCATTCACCGACGAGGACGAGGAGGAATTGATTGGGAATGCATCCGGGACACCCGAATCGTCGGATTCCGAACGCTTGGATATTGAAGTAATCGCAGTCATTGTGATGATGCTATTGAGAATTTGCTTTGCCTAGTATACTACAGTGGTAGTTGACGACAACGACGACTGATTGCAACAATCAAATCAATGGCAAGTCTTGAAATTCGCATTGTCAACCGAAGAATGACCAAAACAAATTGTGGCTCGTGCGCGCGCGCATGCACACCCATCAATTTGGACTCTTCCGACTGACTCAACGTCAGTACGTATCTCGTACGCTACGTGCGTGCCTCCAGCATCCGGGTGTCGTGCGCAACGAACGGTGAAAAACGTACACGTACACGTACTTTCACGTACGGCGGAGGCCTCTTCTTCGACTTCACCCCCCGTAGCCTCCTTGGTTCAAGTTACTGCCGGTTCGTTGGAAACTTCTACTTGCAGTATTTTTGATCTGCAGTTTCGTTGATCAACGACTTGTGGTATCTACCCCCCATCCTCTACTCCAGGAACACTATACTGCGGTACTTATACTACTATTATGGTGAATCCATTGGACGATCACTTTGACATGACTGGAAATTTTAGCGAAGATGACATTCAACATTTGTTGGGAGTCATGAATGGCAGCAGTCCTAGCAGTTCTCATCATCACGACCATCACGATCATCACGACCAGGAAGATGAAACGGAAGAAGTGCCTGTCATGCAGGCTGCCGTGGAAGCGGCGGTCGCTTGTCTTCCTCCACCCTCTGCTGCTTCTGCTGCTTCTACTGCAGAACCTGTGCCCGCTCAATCCAATACAAATACCAATACTAGTAGCAGCAACAGTCACACCGAGATTGATGAGGATGCCAAAGCGTTGGCACGCTCCGAGCGCAAACGAAGCAGAGAAAAGCAACGTCGATTGGATGTCAACAAACAATTCAATGACTTGACCAAGCTCATTTCTCAAATCGAACAAGAGGAACGAGAAGAAGATCCCACCGTCTTTCGTCAGTCCTTTTCCGCTACCAATCGAGCCGATTTGATTGCACGTACGATTGCCCACTTGGAACGATTCCGGAACAGCAACAAGCGAAGAAAGACCGAATGTGCCACTCTGCAACAACAGTTGCAAGAATCGCAAAAGGCTGGAGAAGAAATTGCTGCGAAATACAAGGAGGCTCTCTGTAGTACTAAGATGATGCCACAGCAACAACCACAAAAGCAGGTGAGTATACAATTGTTGGTGGGAATAAGAATGAATGGGACTTGTCGCTAACTACTGTTTTTGTTTTCATTTCATTCCATTCCATTCATTATATCAACTTGATAGGTTATGATGATGGTTCCAATGATGATGCCCGCCAACGCAGCTCAGAACATGCCACAGTTTGGAATGCAGGCACAGATGGGTGCCGCCATGAATCAGTTCATGATGCCGCAACCATTCATGACCCAGCAACAACAACAACAGCAACAGCCACCCGCTCCCACTGCCCCTCAAGCACAAGCGCCGCAACAGCAGCAGCAGCATCAACAGCAGCATGCCCACGCTTCGGCGCAGCAACAGCAGGCTCCTGCACAACCTCAGGCTCCAGCAGTAGCTCACAACAACAACAACAACATGATGATGACTCCACAGCAAATGATGTTCACCTCCATGCAAAGTATGTACCCCAACAGTATGATGATGGTAGATCCAAATGCTACCAATGCCGCCATTGCTGCTGCTTCTGCTCAATCAGGAGCAGGAGCACCAACAGCAGCAGGTGAAACCATGGCACCACAAATGCAACAGCAAATGCAAATGCCGTACATGAATTTTCAAATGGCACCTCCCGCACCTACTCCAACAACCACGACGGCGTCAGTGGCAGCAGAACCAAAGACGGATGACACTGCGAAACATCATCATCATGATCAACAGCAACAACAACATCATCAGCAACACCAGCAACCATCTTCGAATGGACGACGAGGCAATGCTTCGTCCGATGGAGGCAGCAATTATGCTCATTGTGCATAAAAATTGTAACGGTACAAACGAAGACAGTGCGCTATCTCAAACACACACACACACAGTCACACACATCACATCAAATGTCACATCACATCAGTTATGCCAATAGGGTTTGGCACCAAAACAACAATGGAGAACCACCACCTACAGAGGATGGAAGAAAGAAAATGGAGAAAAAAAGGGGAAAGGCTGTTTCCAACAAACTCGTGAGACTCTTGGATTGATGATTCGTTCATGGATGATGATTCATTCATTCTACGAAAGGGTTGGCATGCCGATGGAGAGCATGCTTGTGAATGAAAATGGAAACAGTCACAAGAGCTATATTAGTTTAAAAACAATTATTTAAAACGATGAAGAATTTTCAAAGAAATCTTGGGGCTATCATACTACCGGTAGCATTGGATTCATGTGTACTAGAAACCCAGACTAAATAGTATGTAGTGTTAAGTGCTATGCCTCCTTCAACTGGTACAGGGACTGAAGGTTCTGTCAATTAGTAGTCGGATGGGTCCAACCAGGAATTCGAACGAATGATGATAAATTCAATATGAATTCAATCGAAGCTCTATCCCGTCAATATAAAAACACTGGAACACAATAATATGACATAATATCCCAGCGCACAATCTGAGAATCCACTGAATGCAAGCCAACTGGACACTTTTTCTGATAATACACATCGTCATGTCTTCTGCCAAGAAAATTCTCATTACTGGTTCCACCGATGGTCTTGGTCTCGAAGCAGCCAAAAAGTTGGTCCAACAGGGACACTCCGTTTTGTTGCACGGAAGATCCAAACAAAAGTTGGCTGACACTTACAAGGAAGTCAAGTCTCTCTTACAGTCGGAAGATCAAGTTGTCGAGTCTTATCGAGCTGACTTGTCCAAGTTATCAGAAGTCGCTGCCATGGCCGAAAAGGTGAAATCTGAACATTCGACCATCGATGTCTTGATCAACAACGCTGGCATCTTCAAAACGCCCCAAACCAAAACCGAAAGCGGTATGGACGTTCGATTCATGGTCAATACGATAGCTCCCTATTTATTGACGAAACAGCTGCTTACTTTAGTACCAGAAGAAGGAAGAATTGTCAATTTGAGTTCAGCGGCCCAAGCACCGGTTGGGTTTCGAACGTGGTCGGATCCCTCCCAAAATTATGACGACTTTGATGCCTACGCCCAATCCAAATTGGGAATCATCATGTGGTCCAATCATTTGGCTTCTTCTCTGCAAAAACAACCAATGATTGTGTCGCTCAATCCCGCCTCGTTGTTGGGCACCAAAATGGTTCGAGAGGGATTCAACACCATGGGCAAGGATGTCAACATTGGTGTCAATATCATCATCGAGGCTGCACTCGGTGAATCCTTTGCCAACGCATCCGGAAAGTATTGGGACAATGATAACGGTCGGTTTGCCCCGCCGGGAAGCGATGCGAGTGACCCTGGCAAGTGTGCTGAATTGGTGGAAGCGATGGAAACTATCATTGCACGAGAATTGGGTGAATGAGCGTGAAAATTGAATGCAGTGAGACGGAAGGTAGTGGATGGAAGATGAAAATCATAATGAGAATGGTACCAAAATACAGTGGATGTGTGTGACAAATAAGAACCTGTTCTGACTCATCACTTGTGGTTGAGTCCAATGCTTCTGTAGATGTCAAATCGGTTGACTTGAAGAGCAACTATTTCATTCACAGCGTAAATAGAAATCAAAGTCTTTCTATATGCCTAAACTATCATTATGAATCCACAATTCTACGTCTTTGTTGTAGGAATATGAAAGAGTAGATTCACAGTCTACGTTGCTAATGTTTTAATGTAGATCTATGGCTGCAGTCATTTGCAGTTGTAGTGTAGTATGTGTGCGTGTGTGTGTACGTATGCGAGGAAAAGTACCAGAAGCGTCTCATGAAACCATAGGATGAACAAACGAATCATCATCCTCAATGCACCCAAGTCAATCGCTTTCCTTCTGTATTGTTATTTACCGCCAGAAGTCAAAGCTGGAGCACTCTGACTTGGTTTGTTCAACTTGGCATAATACTTTCGACGTGCCTGATAAAACAAGACACCAAAGACCATGGTCATACCAAAGGATGCCTTGGCAGTAATCTCGTGGTTAAAATAGACTGCCGATATGCAAATGGACAACATCTGACGAATGATCATGATCAGAGTGAAAATGACAGGTCCAAATTCGCGAATCGTGTAAAAGATACATAGCTGACCCGATGCCGACGTAATGGCAGTGATAATGTTATACTTGAGAACAATAGGATTCACCAAAAGGAACTCCCAAACCACAGGAAAGTCTCCCGAAAAGACCAATCCAGCAGTGGTAAAGATAATGGCAGATGAGTTGATTCCCAACATCATTTGGTAGGGATCAACATTCGCCCGACCGTATTGAGTGTAAACCTTGTCTTGCCACTGGGATGTAAAGGAATCGAAACTGATGTAAAGAAGCAAAAAGAGTAGACCATGAAGCTGGGTTTCGGTTTCTTCCTTGGGAGACTTCATGGCCAAAGAAAAGAGTGCGACACCTGGAAGAAATATTATGTGGTGCAATGTATGTGGTGAGAATCACACAATTTTATTGCAATGCAATTTCAAAACTCTTTCAGCTTATAGCTACTTACCACAGGTGATGAAAAAAGCTTCAACATATTGAGTGTATGGATAGGTGGTCCCCTTCAAGAATTTTCCCATCATCATTACAGCAATAATCTTGGAACTCTTGAAAATAGTCTGAACCGGGAATGAGACGTATCTCAGGGCGGCATAGTTACTCCAACTACTGATAGTGTTGCTGATGGCAGCGGGAGTAAAGGCTTGCAGTGGAGCAGAATTGTTGGCGAAAACGGCTCCATGTTTGATTCGAACCGCAATAATGGCAACAATGACAGCCAAGAAACGATTGGAAAAGACACAAAAGGCAGCCGATGGAAACCTTCCATCCGGAGCGCCTTCCGTAGGTTCAAAGCTTGTGGTCATGATTAATTCTTGCATAATTCCCCAGGTTAGATAGGACGTTTGCAATCCACCGAAGCAAAAGGCTAACTTGAAGGCTTGATGAAAAAACTCGGGATTGTGTTGTATCATCTTTGAAATATAGGTTTCCTCAGAGGCAATTTCAACTGCAGCTTCTGGTGGCCTGGCCAATAAAGACTCCAGCTCTCTGTTGTTTTGAATAATGAGAAATAAGCACAGCATTGACAATACAGAAGGCAGACAGACAGTGTGTCACCATCATTGGTCTCGTTGGACTTACATTCCTTCTTCAGATGTATTCAATTCATCCTTTACCATTTCATCACTACTGTCATATGACGGACTCTGTTGCAACTCCGACGATTTTTGTTTAGGGCTTTTTCGAATCATCTCTACCTTGGTTGTGGATATGTCAGGAGTCCGAGTGTGGCGTTTGGCCATTGCCGTTTTATGTAGCCACGCCAAAAATCCAGAAATCAAAAGTTTCGGGTCACTTGGAATGCGTGTCGCTCCTGTGTCCGATTGTTGCGAGGCGGTGCATTTAAGACCCATTCGACCACTTGTCGGAAGTTTGATTGATGATCGATTGATGTTTTTGCTGGATTGATGGTTCCATGACCAGTACCAGTACCATGTCCATCGTGATCCGTGCCATGTCAAAAAAGGCTACCTGTAGTTAAGCTTTCTCGCTACTGCAGTATCACCTGATGAATATCATTATGATGATGCTGGTGGCTGCCTTCTTCGCTGCTTAGCATACTACTACTAGTACTAGTAGGTAGTAGGATTATGGATTTTTTTCTACCATGGCTAATAAAGGTAGACCAGCAACAACAGAAAACAAGGAATCTTGAAATGGTATGTAATATCTTGCTTATAGCCACCACCAGTTTAGACATTACAGGAAAGAGAGGACCGGTGGCTCCTGGAAGAGTTCCAAAGTAAATTCTGCAGGAAGAAGACTACCTCCTGGTACTAGTACTACTTGAGTGGTGTGGCTCGGGCTCGTTGGTCATCAGTTCGTTTGCTCATCCGCCAACGGAAATTGACGCGGCGCTTCAACCTTGCTTCAACCTTGTTTCAATGTGCAAACATGAGTAACCACGAAGGCTCAGATGAGCAGGTGCCAAAATTCGAAGCAGAATTCCGATAAAAAAACTTTGGGACCCAAAGGATGTTGAAGGCTCTACGAATGGTGACGGAAATATGGTTTGTACGTACAGCCATCTCAGCTCGTTTACCACGGATAAACTGACGTTGCACAGGGGTGAAACCATGCCACCATGTGCGGTTCCAAAGACACTGGCTGGGGGGTCAGACCGAATTAAAAATCCTGGCGGGTTCTGAAACGGGGATTGTTTTGATACAAGCAGATGCAAGTAGCTAGTAAGCAAAGTCGTTGCATGTATGTATTAGAACTGCGCCAACGTTAGCTTAGCCTGAGAGTGATGAATACACTTCCGGTCTGATTCTACTGTATTTTTGTCACCTTTGCTTGATTGCTGGTTCCTTCAATCGCCATGGTACCCCCAGCAGCAGCCCCGCCGCCCACCATCACATGCGACTTTCTCAAAGCCAAAAGAAAAATGGAAATGTATTGCATTAGTATAGCGGTACAAGAAGCGAAAATAGTGCACACAAGTTTTAATGCTCAGGCCTTCGGCTAATAGGTCCCATTGGCAACTCCCCGAGGTTCTCAAATGTACCAGATATAGTACACCTCCGATATCAGTTTCTTTCGGCGTGTGCAAGCTGGTTCTCGGTCAATGCGACCCGCAGAGCAGCTAAAACATCCATTCCTTTCTTTTGATGTGGGACCTTTCGCCACCACACCTTCAAGTTTGTAGACCGAGTCCTTAAGAAAATAAATATGGTATCGTAACAGCTCTTAACTAGGAGAAATATGTTTGTCGTCGCTATGTTTAAAGATATTGATTGTAAACTATCAGAGAACAAGTCGAACTTGAAGTATGGATAATCGTCAGAATGATGGTTATCGTTTGTTCGTCATGTGGGAACTGCACGTCAGTGTCTGCATCATCAATCAGAGGACTCTGTGATGACTGACCCTGAAATCATTTTTCAACATTCATAGACGGTAATGACTTCGTCTATGCAACATGGCAACGCCGATCAAAGCGACAATTCATATCTATCATATTTTGAATCGGATGCCGGATCAAACGAGCTTGGTAATACTGCCTTCAGAGACCTTGTGTCTGTCCCACAAACACTGACGGTCCAAACATGGGAAGAGATGAAACAAACGGAGGACTACCTGGCAGCTGAACTGTACAAATTGACCACGCAAGAGCGAGAAAAAGCGCTGGAAGATATTCATTGTGTTGGTGAAGGGCTAAGCGAGACTCCTGAAATGATGGAGAAGCTACTTGAAGAGTTCGATCAAATGGTGCGGCAAGTACAAAACCCAATATACCAAATGGCCGTGAATCAGAACAGAGACTATGTAGAAGATCCTTACTTTCGATTGAGGTTTCTGAGATACAATATGCACGATGTGAACCTAGCTGTTAAGCAGATGATGGACTTTTTGAAGCACAAAGCAACCTATTTTGGTATGGACAAGCTTTCTCGGGAAATCACTTTAGATGACTTCAATGATGAAGATATGGAGCTGCTATTGTCGGGCCTGTACCACATTCAAAAGGAGACCGATAGAAATGGGCGGAATGTACTATATGTGATGAGTGATGTGCTTGGGAGATGCAATATTGAGAACCTGGTAAGAGCAGTATGTTGCCATTTGTGATCAATATTTCTTTCGATCACACACTAACGGAAAAGGATTGCTCCGGAAACAACAGATACATGTTGCGTACTACATGTACAATAGTATATTGATTCCAATTCATGATGTGCAAATGAAAGGGTAGGCAGAACGCTTTGATGCTTGGCTTGGATGACTTGCATTATCTCACTATTGGATTCCTCTTTCGTTTAGTGTTTGCTGTGTCTACTATGATATGACAAAACAAGGGGAGCAGTGTGCAATGCCTGGCGTCAACTTCATGCGGACATTCACAAATGTGTTGATGTCCTTTCCACTTCGGCAATCTGCGTTTCACGTGTGTTTGCATCCTGAAAGGTTGGATTTGACGCTAACCAATACTCTCCTCAGCTACATATTCAAGCAACTTTCAAGCTACGCACGCGTAAGAACTCGTCTATTGTATGGCACTGACATGGAAATACAGCACACTCTTCGATCCCACGGTGTGTCTATGGAAAGCTTTCCTGTTGATACCGATGGCAATATCCGAAAGGAGATATTGAATGCCTGGTTCTATGCGCACAAGAAGGAAGTCGAAGCCAAAAAGCCTCCTGCTGCCTCTGCCTTCTTACAGCAAGGAGCAGAGGTTTCTCACCTTGACCATATTGCGCAAGAGTTACGAGTGCAAGATTTGGGTTGGGAGCTCATCGATTCACCGAAATCAGTAGCTGAATCCAATCTTGACCACGATGCGCAAGACTCAAGTACACAAGAGTCAGGTGGGGAGCTCTTCGATTCACCGAAATCTTTAGCAGACTCCAATCTTGACCACGATGCGCAAGAGTCAAGTGCAAAAGCCTCAAGCGGGGGGCCCATCGCTTCAGCTCAATCAATAGGAGACTCCAATCTTGACCGCAGTGACGCGCAAGAATCAAGTGCACAAGCGTCAGCAGCTTCTACTCAATCACTAGGAGACTCTAATTTTGACCCCAATGCGCAAGAATCAAGCGCACAAAAGTCTGCCGGAAAGCCCTTGACTTCAGCTCGATCAGTAGGGGTCTCTAATCTTGACTATAGTGCCGCGCAAGAGTCAAAATCGCAAGAGGCAGCTGCCGCGGGAACTGACCAAAGCGGTTCTGCAGTTAGTCATCCTGGCGAGGATGGAGGCAATCAGAGGCCATCGGTCGTCCCTTCGCCTCAAGATGTCCTGTTAGGTCGCGGTTGGCCGGTACAGAACCATGAAGGCAACAAACGATTTCGATCTTTTCTGGAAGGGTACAGTGATGAATACGACAACGCTGCTCGGTTACGGAAGCGGCAAATTGCAGGAGATTTGGTCCATTTACTTCGCGGACGCGGGGTCCGCTTTTTGAAGCAAACTGAAACTGGTGAATGGATACTCAGTTCGTTTGAAGATGCAGAGAAGAAGGTTGGTCAACTGTTCCGAACGCTGCGCAAGACGAACCCATCTTGATTAGTTATTAATAGTTGACTTCGGTTGGATATGCTACTGCAATTCTTATTGTTCGCTTATGGAATGTTTAAAAGAGTAGCAATGTAGGTCCTAGCTTCAATCTTTCTAACGTATTATCGATCTAGCATTACGGTTAGCCATCGTAGACACTGTTCATATGAACCGTCAGATCATCCGAGAAGAAAGTGGATCGTCCAATACGTGCATCGTCGCACCACAACGTCACACAGAAAAAGGAACAGTTATGTTCCAGTTTCAGTTCCAGGCGTCGGTCCCGCCACCACTAGCAACTGGTGGAGCTTTCAAAGTGGCTCATGCAAGAGATGGTACAAGTCGCGCAGCCCTCCTCGTTTGGCTGAATTTGTATGGTAGCATGGCTAATGTCATGCGCTTTGCACACCTTATACACTTCCGTCAAGGCGTTCGCATCATCCGATGAACAGTGAACCGTCAGCGCTGCTTCTCCATGATGAATGCTCCAAATATGGAGATCGTGGACATTGTTGATGCAAGGAATGTTGGAAATATCCTCAAAGACCTTTTGCCAAGAAATACTTGAGGGAATTTCTTCCAAAAGAACCGCAATCGAAGTTCTCAGAACACCAAGTGTCGAGTAAAAGACCATGGCACTAAATACAATGGTAATGATGGGATCCAGCTTTTGCCATTCTGGCTTGAACCAGATGATTAGTCCCGCAATAAGGACAGCAACGCTCAATGCCAAATCTCCCAAGACGTGCAGGTAAGCAGCCTGTAAATTGACATTTCTCGTAGGTTTCTTCTTGGATTCATGGTGTCCGTGTCCATGGCCATGGCATCCTCCCTCATCTTTCTTTGGAATGAGTGAACTAGTCTCTGTTTCATGATGATCATGGCTATCCTTGTGATGATCATCGTGATCGTGGCCATGGTGTTCGTGACATTCTTCTTGGTGTTCATGACCGTGACTGTGATCATGTTCCTGGTGCTTGTGAGAATGATCGTGATGATCATGCGACTCCTCCTCGTGATGCTTGCTGGAATGGTCATGCCCCCCATGTTCTTCGTCGTCATGACCACATGGTCCGTGTTCATGCGCATGGCCGTGCGAGGAGCCAGGCAAATGAACGTGATTCTCTCCCAATACAAATGCCAATGCAATATTAACTACCACTCCAATTGAGGCAATGACTACCATGAGTTTTCCGTCCACTGGTGCTTCTTCCGGTGTGATTAATCGTCGAACGGCTTCGTACGCAAGCGTCACCGTCACAAAGGCCAAACTTGTCATGCTGAACAATGCACCCAAGGATTCAGATCGCTTCAATCCATAGGTGTGGGCTTTTGTTGCTGGCATGCTGGCAAGGAAAGTGGCAGCGACTGTATTTGATGAAAGACGAGTACGAGTCGGATAATAGAAGCGATGGCAAGAGGGAAGAAACAGTAGGTTAGAGGGACTGATTTCAATGACAATTCACAATTGAATCATTGAGATTAAGGTCATTGTTCATTTCTGGTTGCTTTACTTACTCGCAACAGCAAAACTTGCAAGATCGGCAAATAAGTGAGCAGCATCGCTGAGAACTGCCAAAGATCCAGCCAATAGACCCCCAACTACTTCGACAATTAGAAAGAAGGAGCACAAGGCCGTGGCGATCAAAAGTCGATGAAGGACTTGTTTTCGTTCATCTGCGTGGTGGCTGCCCATGCTTGCACAACAAACTGATATTGATGTTGCTGCTGAGACTTGTACTACTGCTTCTACAGAATGTATAAGTGATCGACTTGAATCGTTGGCTTTTGGTACCGTAGCAATGATGTTGCTGTGTCTTTTCAATACGCTATCTTCATTCGTGAGTTCTGCCTGATTTCCTCCGTCCTGCATTTATTTCTACCACAGCACATCTGCAAACGCGTTATTGCCTGTTTTCTGATATTCCCAATATCGTTCCAAGAAACGCGTTGGAGCCAGTCTGTCTGCTGACCGACAGAACAGAAATTGCGTTGAAATCGAAGGATGTCACAAAGAACCCGGAAGTCGTCATCATGAGAAGACGACGATTGACGGCAACAGGACCACATCTTCCAGTTTCCATACAGTACTGGTTTCGCAGGAGCACTCCCTTGAGGTTCTTGGAAAAGAGCTATAACGACGCTGGAAAAGTCACCCACTTGCACCGCTCTCTCTCGGATTTGCGAGACAACCAAGGTTCTGAATGCTATCCTCCATACAGCCCATGAAATCTTCTATGATGTTGGCAACCACCACGCGAACGATAATACGATCCTCGTCATCATCACTGTCAACAGGCGCCAGGCGATCGGCTGCTTGTCAACGGAATAACTTTCATGGATTCACAAACAAGTCTCCCCGAAATCAGCAACAGTTTCACCAAAAGACGGCAAGACGGCGTCGATTCTCCGCTACGGCTATCGAGGAGGTGGCCCAAGAACCATCTTATGATACACTCAAAATCATTGCGATTGGTCAAGCCATTCCTTTTATTGGATTTGGTTTCATGGACAATGCTATTTTGATCGTGGCAGGAGACGCTATTGACACTTAGTGAGTCACTTTATTGATGTGCATTTGTATCTTGCAAAATGGTTTCACATCGGGTGTTCTAATTGCTTATCATTGCCTCTTTTATTATTCAGTTTGGGAGTGACACTGGGAATTTCAACACTCTGTGCAGCCGCGATTGGAAACATTATCAGTGATCTTGCTGGTATTGGTATGGGGACTGTCATTGAAGATTTTTGCGCCAACCGATTGAAACTTCCTACTCCTGATTTGTCAACTGCCCAACGGCAGTTACGGAGCGTCCGATTTGCGGGTCAAATGGGCATGGCCGTGGGCATGACCTTTGGCTGTATTGTTGGAATGTTCCCTTTGTTTTTTATTGATGACAAAAAGGTCCAGAACCTCAAGAAGAAGGCCCATTTAGAAGCGTTGTTTATGGATGTGGTTACCGAGGCCAAGACTTTGGTTGGCGCTGAGTCTACTTGCTTGTATCTCCGCGTGACAAAAGACAAGGAGAAGTTGCTCGAAAAACATGCCCATCTTCCCTACTGTCCGGCAGCTGATGGTGAATATCTCTATGCCATGTACTATGTTCTTCCCAAGAGCAAGAAACAGAAATCCGTTGAGAAAGCGAGGAGTAGTCTGCCACTGGCCATTGATGAAGTGGATACTTCCCGGTTCTTACCGCTCGGTAAGGGGATCGTCAGTCGGGCTGTCATGACTGGTGAAGCCTGGAACATTCGAGACGTCAGTGAAGAACCAGATTTCTTTCCGGAAGTTCGATCGGAAGATGTCGCACGTCCCTTGGATGAGTTGCGGCACATGGTGGTTGTTCCTGTTTTGGATTATCAAGGTCGTTCGATTGGCGTGATTCGGGCCATGAATAAGATTGCTTCTTCCAGTGTTGGCGCTGGACCTCCGGGGGATGGATTTACTTCAATCGATGTGCAGGCGCTGAAAGCATTGGCCAGTCACATTAGTGTTTCGTTGAATTCGGTATACCAAGATCAGGATGACGAAGAAGTTCGATTGCGAGATTCAATCCGGATCCTGAAGGAACAGGGAATACAGGGAAAGCAGCAAGGCTCGTTGACCAAGCTTTTTCCTGTCGAATAAAGACTGATGCCGTTCTGCTGGCGCTCGATGGATTAATTCGTGTGTTTTGCTAATCTTTGTGGTGTAGATTACCTTTCAGATTGTGTTTTTTTAAATTGCACATTGTCGGTGTGCTCTAGTTTTGTACTGTAGTCTTTTGTGTGCTTTGACCCACTTAAGGAGTCTTAATTTATTATGCTGCAATGACTGAACTCATTTATCAGTTTCGAAAAGGGACAAGAGAAAGTGTAGTTTTCGTGACGAAAATTTCGTCACATGGTTTCGAACGCTGACGCTAGAATGTTGCGGGGACGGGTATCTTGGACGCTTTCTGCGGTCCTTTATCCTTACCTGTCTTCTTCCTTGCACGAGCTTGATCCCTTAGCATATGCCCGAGTTTGTCGTGAACCGGCTTGTCCAGGGCCTCGTACCAATTGGAACGTTTGTCTTCGCGAATCAAAAAGCGTCCACCAGATGATTTGAATCCTTTCATAATGTCTTGAATGATCCTGCCCTTTTCGATCTTTGGAGCAATTTCGTAGAGTTGGCACTGGGATCTGACCATTCCAAGTAGTTTCTTGCTGCCGGCGTGTTGGTTGTTCTTGCTACCTCTTTCAAGCACGGTATCGTTGTCTTGAAGTTTGCAGTGACGACCACCAGGGATCATCTTGGCTCTATTGATTTTCTTTGTCTTTTCTAGGTTCTGCAGTTTCTTGTTATTCTTCGTCTCTAACTCTTCGTCGCAAAGATGATGATATTGTCGTAAATTCGGTGGGCTGATAGTTGGACGAGAAATATCATCTTCGGCCACCTCTCCCGTCAACGTACGCTCTCTGCATTGTGTTGTATTGGTTTCGTCACTATACTTACAGGTGATCGAAAAAATACCTGGCAATGGCGCTACAATGCAGTCAACTCCTGGATGATGATCTTCTTGGCTCAGTGACGAAAACCATGGGTTTGTCGTTGCATAGTCCAACAATTCGAAGACTAGAGTATGCTTTCTTGGTCCATGCAATCTGTCACCTATGCGAGAGTAGTTTGGTCTTCGCTTGGGGCCCTGTATGGTATTCATAACGTTGTTGTGATTTCGATTGCGAGTTGCGAAAATTGTGACTGACGTTATCGGCTTGAGCGGCGAGTCGCGATGTTTCAGTCGCGCGGGCAATAATTGCGGCTTGTCGTACCTGGTACTAAGATGATAATTTGTATGAATATATGGTACAGTAGCACATTATAGGGATTATACGTATTCCTTCTTGAGCGGCATTCTCAGCGTCTCAAGTCTGCTCAGGTCTTGGATCGACGGAGTTATCTAAAATTTCTCACCCAACCCTGTGCCGCGGAACTAAGGGGCTGTCAGGTTCAGAACGCTACAGGAGCAGGGGGGAGATAGAATCGAGGCCTTTAAAGCAGCAAAAGTTTTGTTTATGTATTGTGTCATTAGTTGGATACAAGGAGATCCTAACCCGAAATTAGTTCGTTAAGCGCACAGCTCGTCGTCTTTTTGGCTTCACTGCGTGATGAGCATGCGATGGCTGATACTGCTGCTTACGCAATGCTCCAACCACCTTCTTTCGTTGCTAGATTCTTATGTGTTGCCTACCACGAGTTCCGAAATGACCGTCTTGGCAGAGAAAGTTGGCCTTGACACATAAAACGAAGGTTCAGAGTGGCAATCATATTTTCAGGATCCTATCAGCGAGACAGACTCGACCTCCGAGTTGGAAGACTAGGCGGTGCCATATTCCTAGCGCAACATTCAGGCGCAAAACGACTGCTCTTTTTCAAAAGGGTCGAGACATTATCGGGGATGCAACGTTGTGGGCTCGGTGGTGGCGAGGCCAGGGAGGCGTCATCACGAACAACTTTGAAAATCTTTGCATCATTTTCTTGCAGCAAATGTGACATGAATTGTTGGAGACTCATTCTCTGTGTGGGTTTCAAAGGTAGAGCTATAGGATTGGTGAATCGAAATTTATGAGCTACAACGTTTCTTATTACGTGACATCCATTTCTGCATGTCCTTGAAATGAGAACACGTGAGCGGGGGTGGGTTGTGACTTGTGTGGTTCTTGAGAAAGAAAATTGTGTCAAGGAAAATGTGAGGGCACTTGAAAAGTGACACACTTAGACGTGGCTGCATTTAACTTCGTGTACGGAAGAGTGATCTTGATAAGAAGCCAGCGAATTCTGTTCGGGAATTTTGTTCACCAGCACTACAGTAACAACCACGAAAGTGTTTGTTGCCATAGCCACTGTACCTAGTACCGTAACAGTACACGGTACCAATATGGCCCTTTTGTAATGAGGGAACTTCAGGTCCTGTCACGAAATCCGAGACCTCACCAGGTGTACTTTGTTGAAGGATAGCGTCGCACGGCATGAAGCTTGCTTTTTGGTGGTTCTAAAAGCGCGACTTGCTTGTCTGCTAGCGATGGGCGGCGGATGATGAATCATCTGTCGAAGGCGCAGTAGATGTGAGAAGGAAGAGAAAACAGACAAGTCTGTTCTTGTATTTGATACATTCAGCAATGTAGTTGTTGCTACAGTAGAGCAGCCACGAAATATAGAATTCAATGATTAATTCGATCTCTCCTCGCACTGCTCAAGGTGTAGAAAGATTATATAGCTTTAATGCGATGTTTGAGGTACCTTCCAAAACAATTCGTCTATCAACGTGGTAGCTTACATACAATGGTAACCAGTGTGTATATACACAGAACACGGACATAGTTCAGTTGTTCTCCTACTCTAGGTTGTCCTGACATTGTGACCTTCGAAAGACCATTCGTCCTCATAATTGTAATGGGTCCTCCAGGGATGAAGGAACGCTCAGTCGAAGCCCAATTCTACAGGATCTAGGGAGCAGGGCACTGTTGTATTTGGAGCGAAACGATGTAGTGCTGAAGTGCAAGAAGTATGTCGTTGGCCTATTTGGTCACAGCAATCCAGACTTTATCGGTTATAATATTACAACAATGACTCCAGTTCGAAATAGGAGAACGTAGGATAGACAAAGAGCTGTGTTTCGATAAAACTGGCCATAGCAGAAGAAATGCAATCAGCGATGACGAAGGGGTTTGGATCGAACTACCAGTCAACCGTCGCCTAGGCTGATAAAGTTGGCCTTGATGCGATGGATGAGATCAGCAATGACGGAGGTCCATTGTTCAAGATCCTATCAGCGAGACACCAGGCTCAATCGTCGCCTTGACAGATGAACTTGGCTTTGAAGATGCAATTGATGAAATTGGCAGTGGCAAAGGGCAGGCGGCCTTCTTGTTCAGGATCCTATCAGCGACACAGACTTGACCTGCGAGTCGGACGTTTTGGAGGGACCATATTCCTGGCGCAATCTTGAGCCGCAAAGCGATTGTTCTTGTGTGCAAGGGTCGTGGCAGTATCCTCGTGTGTGCACTGTCGCGGGCTCGGTGGTGGCGAGGCCAGAGAGGCGTCGTCACGAACAAGTTTGAAAACCTTCGCATTATTTTCTTGTAGCAGATGTGACATGAACTGTTGGAGACTCATTCTTTGTTTTAGTGTAAGACCAATGGGGTTGATGATTCGAGATTTGTGAGCAAGAGTGCTCGGAGCTTTTCATCTTCACTTTCTGAATCATCGAGTAGGTAATCAATAGTCCGTGATTATGGATCTTGATAAGAAGCGAGAGTTATCGTGTGGGAAGCTTGATGTAGATGGTTTTACTAATATAACTCTCGGGGTAACATTTGGAAACCATGCTCTAATTCCGTTTCTGCTTCTCTATGTGGGAAGAGGTGGCAGTTGACTGAAGATCTTGATAAGAAGGAAATTGTTCAAGGAACGTGTGTCGCCGCCCCGTATGCAACATTGATGATTAGTTCGCGCCCTATAGTTTCCTGAGAATTCGAGGATCCAACTAGGGACTCTTCTACCCTACAGAACTGGTACCTACCTAAACTGAAGAGTTTGGTTTTTATCGTCCAATCGTGGGCCCACGCAACTTTTACTCACATTGTTGCTGGGTCCCACGGGTGGAATATCAGCTGAACCAAAAGATGAGGATAACATAATTGATAATACAACTACCAGTACGACAACATGGACGTGATATCGTAAGGGGCGTTAAAGCACCGCGCAAGCTTCGCATGGGCCGAGTTAGGTTCGCGTCATGACTGGTATGACCAAGGCACCATATCTACCATACCAGGTACTGCTCTGTACTGTAGCCTATAAACTTCTTCACTAATGTATGTACTACCGCCGCATGAATTCGGAAGGCAGTTTTGAAGAAAGTGTTTCAGAGGTAACCATGATTGTTGGCGTGATGTCCAAGATATACTCCTATGTTGACCCTTGTTGATACGATGTTGAAGCACCGCTATTGCCATTGTCAAAGCCGTCCTATTGCAGGTGATGATTCATTTTCCTTACTTTGAACTTGCACATTGCATTTTGGTGGCAATGAGACTGATATTTTTTTAAAATGCGAAGCGAAGTGAAATTACCCCGGTATCGTACTGAACGTTTTTTGTAATACCGGGCGGTAGTGGAGTCGCTTATGACACTTCAGCCATTTAGCGCCACAAAAAAAAAGCATTTCAAGAAGTCCTGAAAGAGAGAACCACTGACCCACTGACTCGGGCAGTTGATACCTTTGTTTTACATTTCTCTTGCACCTTCTAAGCCAGGCTCATGACAAGTGCGAATATCTCTAAGCGCCACAACCGCTAAGAGAATGCGTGGTTGCATCTAGCAAAGACTTTTAATTCTTCAAAGAAGTAGCACAAGAGTAGGGACAAGGAAAATCTTCACTCTACTCCAATCTAGAAGGAATACTAGTAGGACGCTAGCTTATAGTACTTAGCAGCATGATGTTGCAGGACTTCAGTAAGGAAGTTCTGTTGAGGAGGACGAGGAGTTTTCCATTATCATTTCCCGTTTGACACCACCATGCCTGGCGATGACCTGCCTTGCATGCCATGATGAATGCTCTGCCTCCTTGTTACTGCGTTGGTGGACCACGATTGTCGTGATGGTTGCGGGGATCGTCACCGTTTCGAAAGCTCTTGTTGTCCCTGGTGGTACCGTGAACAAGCCGAATAGCTTGCTCAAGGCATTGCCGCGCTCGCTCCCTTCGTTCTTCGTGAGTTAGGTGTTGGATGGGACGGAATGGCATTCCCATCCTCAAACTGGTTCTCACAGCAGTAGGATTCCTGCTAGGACTCCTGCGGCTGTTTTCTTCACTGTCGTATTCCGTTGTCGAGGAGTTGTTGGAGCCATTGCTTGAATTGATTCTTCTAGAGTTGTTGTTACCTTCGGGATCAGGGTTATTATAAGCTTTCATTTTGTATTGTGCTGCTGTTTTATGGCAACTCGTGTGGTGTCATTCATTCTTTGCGTTGTGGGACCGGGTCACACGAAAAATGAGTTCTGACCAGAGCATACCGTATTTTAGTTAATAAAACGATTTGATCAGAAGACAGTTTGTGCTGGGTGTTATATGATGGCGTTGTACAAAGTTTCGAACTCTAATTTACATCTATCCAAATGGTCCATTGAGTTCCTTGAAATTGCGGCAAGGACTGCTAGACGATTTTGCTGTTGGTCTCATTCTGTCGTTTTGCACAACTTTGATTATTAGAGATGGCACCGTTGCACTCGAACATCAAGTTCCGTGTAAACAATCACTTATTGCTTGCCATCCAGCTCAATGGAAAATGAAGTTGAAAGTTCTGCCTGCTACTGGGAAGTCGAGCGAAGCCGGCCACCGGTCCAGCCGCGGAGCGACTTTCTATTCTTACTGATCTTGAATTTTCCGACTCCAATGACTAACTATGGCCAATCTTCTCCGTCTCCGTTTTCGTCGACGGCAAAACCAATCTCAACCGTTCCCACCATTGGCATTTTCATTGTGACAGATTGTGACGCTTTGCCCCTTTCCGTCATATCATCCATTCCAGCAACTTTATACGCTCAGCTTCCATACAACTTAAACATCAAGAATGACAGACAAGAACGCCCGTTTTGAAGAAGCCGTCGAGGCAATGACCAAGCCAGAAAATTGCTTTGACGTGACCATCATTTGTACCACGGACGACTACCAAGCCGAGTTTTGGATGACCAAACTCAGTGCTGGACTGAGTAAAGAAGGACAGAAGTTTCCAATGGTCATTGCTGTTTCCGAAGATTGGGGTGCCAGTGGAGCTGGTAACGGATTGGGAACTCTGTATGCCTGGCAAAAGGCGGTCAAGCTTGCCAAGACCAAATTTGATGTCGATTTGGAGGCATTGATGTTGGACAGCACCGTCAGTGCGGCACTTTTTCACACTGCTGGAAAGGGAACTCGTATGGCACCATTGCCTGCCAGTGAAAACAATAACAAGCCTGGAGTGGTACGTGTGTCTGTGACTGTTTTTTATTATTTGAACGCAACGAAAATGTGATTGAAACAATCACCAGAATGAAACGAGAAACTTCTGTGCTTCGCATCGTTATTGTCATTTTCTTGCTATGGTATTCCATCACAATCTCACCAAATTGCTCTTTTTCTTGCCAACACTAACAGAAACTTCCATTCTTGTCCACTTCCACTGGCAAGGCCATGACTGTCTTGGAGGCTGTCGTCCAACAATCCGGCATTTATGCGCCTTCTCGCAAGGGGCGTTTGTCCGTCTTTTGGGGAGACCAAGTCTTTTTGCCATCCGTGTCCTTTCAGTACACTCCCACGCATCACATTGATATCATGTGCACCTTGTTGGGAGATACAGCGCCTACCCCTGAAGAGTGGACTTCCCAAGGATTGGACAAGTATGGTGTCATTGCCGTTTTGGAAGGAGACAAGGCCGAAGCGGCTCAAGTCGAAAAGGTCGACCACGCTACAGCCACTCGCATGTTGGGACAATTGGGAACCATCAAACAGGTTGGGCCTAGTTTGGGTAGTTTCTCTGTTTCGGCCAAGATCTTGAAGGCCATGTTGGACGAATATTCCACTGAATTGACCGAAAAGACAGCCAAGTTGGATACAGATCCCCACTTTTGGATGCCGCTCACATTGAGCGAGGCCGACTACATTTACTTGATGAACCAAAAGGGTATTGAAGAGGGAGAATCCAAGAGCCATTATGCACGCATGAAGGTCTTTAAGGAAAAGTTTGATTGTGGAGACATGGGACTCTTTGGGGCAGTCGATGTCGGTAAGGATGCCTGCTGGTGGGATTATGGTCAACTCCAGTTGTACAGCAAGAACACTTCTTTGTTGCTAGAAGATTCCAACCCCGAATGCGTATTGTTGCGCAAATTTTTGGGCTTGACCGACGGCCCCACCTTTGGCAAGATTGAGGATGCCGATTTTGTTCACTCCTTTTGCTTCAACAGCAAGATTGCTTCGGGCAACGTCAAGGATTCCATTGTTTGTCAAGTGGCTACCAAGGAATTGAATGCCGATGGAGCCATTTTGGTCAATTGCGTAGCTCCCCGTATTACTGCCGGAAAGGGATGCATCTTGTATAATGTCATGTCCGAGGAAGAAATCATTGCCCCAGATGGACAAGTTATGGTTGCCGTCACGGCCGAAAGTGGAGAGTCTTTTCTCCTGAAAAGTAAGGTTCATATTGATGGAGGTAAAGCATGGAAAAACGTTGTCGAAGGCAATGCTAGCAGTTTTGAACAAGTGTGGAAGAACAACAAGATGGCCAACATTTCCAAAATTGACGAAGAGCGAACGCAAAAGTTCAACGCATTGTCCGACAAATTGTAAACGCGACATATATCACCAAACAGCAAATCGTGTTGCTGGGAAATGTATATACCCCTAGACGGGCCTACAGCCACTACTACCATTAGATACAACACCTAAATATGGCTCTCTATACTACCGGTTTTGGACAGGGGATTGGTTGCATTTCATGTACTGTATTGCGCGCGCATGCATGCATACTACGTCAATATAAGTCGACTCGATCGACCAGTGCTAGAGCATTACCCACAAGCTGCATTATTGCGAGCATGGCAATGAGTTGTGACAAAGTCGAGTATTAGTCACAGGCTGCAATGACATGAAAGCAGTGTATTGCCGGAAAGAACGCATCACAAACGCATCCACTTCTACAATATGAGTAATGGGTACCGTTAAAATGTAAGTAAGGTCGTGCTGAGATAATTGATTTATAGTTGAGAGGCTATCTAGACTGAATCATGACGCGGATTGTCATTATGTATTGCAAAAACGTTGCGACACACATGCAGTTAATACGATTGTGACTGGTCCCAGACCATGACTTGTCCCAGCTAATGGGGAAAAATCACATACATCCGACTGACTCTCTCACAAATTGCATCTCCATCAAACTACTATTATTCAAAACTATAACAGATTCTTTCTTCCTCCTTCATCATGATGATTTCTTCCAAGACTGTGGTTCTACTGCTACTGCTCCTTTCCCTTTCTGAATCGTCTGCCAAGCTAGGAGACGGATCTAAAGCACGGAGACTAGAATCAAACGAGCGAGAGTTGAGCGCTTACACTGATTACAAGAACAGACCAACGAAGCAAGTGGAATATGTTGGTTCCAACCCGTCTCAAATTCTTGAACACTGCCAGGGTGACTGCGATTCAAACGACGATTGTGGTCTTGACTTGATCTGTTACCAAAGGAATGCCTACGAAGAAGTCCCAGGCTGCAACGGAGGTCGCACGGATGGCTCAAATTCAGACTACTGCATCAAAAGCAGTGACTGGGAGATCAGCGGAACACCACGGTTGCAGGTTGTCAGTCACTACCCTGAGGAGGCATCACTGGGGCGCTGCGAAGGCGACTGTGATACAGACGAGGACTGGTAAGTGATGCTATAGATGAATTGATACATTTGATACTGAGGCTAACCCTTTTTTCTAATGATTCACAACAATGACAGCGCAGACGATTTGGTGTGCTATCAGAAAAATGATTGCCAATACGTCGCAGGATGTCTAGGCAGCTTCGATGACTATAGCTATACGGACTACTGTGTTCGTAAGAGTGATGTTAATGCTGGGAAACTAGCTCTGGACGACACCGTCGTGGGCGACTTCAATCACCAACAATTGCAGCTTTGTCAAGGTAAGAAAACAAAATGATGCTGCTATGGATTGTTTACGATTGATTCGCATGGTGCCTTACTGGCCATTTCTTCCGCCTTTGAAATAATAGGAGATTGCGACGAATACTGTGAGTTTCAGAGAATTCCGATTCAAATCAATCTTCAACTTCGTTGGCTTATTATTATTATTCTTTTCATATTCATTTCAGATGATTGTGCTCCAGGATTGATCTGCCTACACCGGCATGCAAATGAACCCGTGCCTGGTTGTATTGGTGCAGAAACCCATTTTCGTACGGACTACTGTATATCTCCTAACAATCGGGGCAACTCCCGCAAGGATGTCATTGAAAGCAGTTTGAGTGGGGGCAGTAAGTACAGTGACTTGAACGTTTACTATCAAAACGAAGATGACAGTAGTTGGGACTATTACAACGAGTTGGAACTTTACACTCAAGACACACTGGATTGGCTCATCAACGTGGACCTTTGGGTGCCACCAGTCGAGGAAGAGAAACCACAAGAGCTCTGGCGAGAGCGATACGCGATGGCGGCTCTGTACTTTGCCACTGAGGGAGACAAGTGGTTTGACCCAAGAAACTACTTGTCGGTCGATTCGGTCTGCACATGGAGTGGAATAAGTGACGAGATTGAAATCGATTGTAATGAAAACGGCCGAGTCGTACGTGTCATTGGACGTGCAAATGGAATGTTGGGATCGATTCCTTCGGCAATGCAAGCGTTGACTATGCTTCAGCGAATCGATTTCTACGACAACAATATTCGCGGCTCCATTCCTTCCTCTCTTGCAGAATTGACCCACCTTACAAGGATCGACTTGTACGAAAACAACTTGACGGGAAAAATTCCGGAGGAACTCGCCAGTTTGACCAAGCTTGAACAGATTTCACTATTTGATAATGCTCTCACAGGAACACTACCAGAAGGCATTTCAAAATGGACCAACCTGCGAAGGTTCCATATCAGCGACAATGCCATCTCTGGATCCATCCCAAATATTGGCGGCTGGAGCCATCTGACTTATTTGGAATTGTCCAACAACCGGATTTCGGGCAGTCTTCCAAATTCCATCGGAAACATGCACGATCTTGAAATCTTGGTGTTGTCCAACAATCGACTCACTGGAACTCTCCCTTCCTCTCTCCCAAGATCTCTCGGGCATTTGTATTTGCGCTCGAATAATATTGGCGGAAGCTTGCCCACGGAACTAGGCCTTCTTTCCAATGTCCAGACCATCGACATGGCGTACAACGTGATTACGGGCAGTGTCCCGTCATCGATTGGGCGATTGGCGTGGCTTTATGACCTCGACCTTCGTGGCAACAAATTGTCAGGATCCTTGTAAGTGTCCAAATTGAAAACTGAACAACACAAATGACAAATCTCACAATCAAGCCACCTGTATGAAGACCTTCGGAGTTGGGGAATATGGGCTTTCTCACTGACTTTGATGCTGGCGTCAATAATTTGAGTGGAGAGGTGCCTCCACTCGGGAATCGCCTCACCAATTGTTCATTGGACAGTAACTCCTTCTCAGACACCACAAACGCCGAAGGCATTTGCCGCCTCGACTAGATACATGAGAAACTTGCATTAATCCATCGTTGGGCAATCCTAGAATAGATATTCATAAAATGATCAAGCTTTAGTTTGAATCAAACAATAACATTTACATACAGTTGGGTTTGTTGTCGTCTGCCTTCTCGAGATGTTTGGCAAGGTATCGACACAATTTATCGCGAGCAAATTGGGTATATGTGGTAGTTTACTCTTTGAAGGTTTTGTCAAGAATGTGGAAATTGCAGTCGAATATGAAGACAGGCATGAGGTATGAGGCGCCAGCGTACCACTGCCTCGTCCGACGAAGCCTATATATCTGTCACACTTGAATCAACATGTTTTATGTGGCATGGTCGATAGGTCGAAGGTGGTTTCTTTAAGCTGAGGAAGTGATGTGTTGCGACGGTTCCAGTTAAAATACACATAAACTACACCATTTATCCATTCTATCGTACTCTTTCTTTCCGCCACACAAATTGTGACAACATCAGAACATATTCAATTGCTCCGCGCCCATTCATTCCAATCAGATGCTCACTCTATTCCCAGTCGAGGTACCATGTTGAGTACAATAATGTTGCAACAGTCCGTGCAAGGAATCAAAGGTGGGTCGTCGAAAAGGTTCAGGATCCCAGCATTGGTTGATCCACATTTGCAAGTCGGAAGTAGACGAATGTTTTGGCAGTGAAGTCAAATCCGGGCGTTGGACTTCTTCTAAGATGCAGGATTTCAAGTGGTTCCAGTTCTGATACGGACCATAACGATTCTTGGTCGGTTGATCGGCAGATCGTTTGGGAGCTGTATTAGGTTGGATCATCATCTCCTCCTCCTCGTCATCTTCATCGTTGAAATACGGTCGTTGCAGCGTGCAAATCTCACTCCACATAATGGCAAAAGAAAAGACGTCGCTAGCATAATCACTTCCCAAAGATCGCATCGTTTCAGGAGCCATGTACCTCCAGGTACCCACAACTTCACCAACCGTTGGATTGGGTGGGACATTCTGGAGACCATCGCTCCCGGTAGAGGAACCATTGCTTCGTCGTCGACCACCACAACTGCCAGTAGAACCATTGCTGCTTCGACGCCCCATATGGCCACTACTACTTCCAGTAGAACCATTACTTCTTCGACGGCCCATGGGGCCACTGCTCCGCCGTCGTTGCGAATAGTACTTGGCTGTGGCAGTGTGGACATCGTACGGCAGCTGACGGGCCAAACCAAAGTCAAACAACTTGACAGTTTGCGTTCGAAGGTCGAATCCAATATTTTGGGGCTTTAGATCACGGTGTACAATGCCGTGCTGATGCATGTGCCTCATTCCATTGACAATTCCAAGCACAATGGAGTCCATCCTCTCGTTCATTTGTTTCAGACGATATTCGTTGGTTTCGGAATTGACCAATTCCCGAAAGTCTTGGACTCTTGTGTTGTTGTTTGTATCATGATGATGAGGATTCGATGGTGGTGGTTGTTCCTGTGGTTGTTGTTCCCTGCGACCCCATCGACCTCGACGTCCTGTTGGTTGGACCCCATTAGTGTTGTTGTTGCCTCGATGGTTGTTGTTCCATCGTTTCAACAGATTTCGGACACCAGTTCCCAGACGACGGCCTCGGCCAATGTTGGCATTATTATGGTGGTGGTTATTGCTCAAGAGACCTGGATGTCGATTGTTTTGTTCCAAGACCAGCTCTTGAGCTGCCCAAATTTCTTCTTGTTGCTTTTGCATTTGCAACTGTTCCTTTCGCCATCGTTTGAGTCGCTCAAAAAGTGTTTCGTCCAGACATTCCAGGACCAAGACGTAGTCCTTGATGACTTCCTTCTTGTACATGCCTGATCGTGTCCCTTCCTCTTGGTCGTGCTCTTGCTCCACCACTTGAGGAAGAATTCCAATGAAATTCACAATATTCCCATGCGAAGACAGTTCGGACAAGAGCAATGCTTCATTTAATAGATCATTCGAAGCACTAATCAAGGCAGCTTTCTTTTTTGTTTTGGTAGGGTTGATGCATTTGATGGCACACAACCCTTGTTGCTGCTGAGAGGATGAGTGAGAAGTCATTCCAGAATTCACAGACTGAGATTGCCCTGCAAAGTCGTCAAGTGGAATGGATTCAATCGACGATGACGAAGATGCCACGGACACGCAGGAAAACGAGGACTGTGACATGGCGACCGTATCTGATTCCACAGAGGACGAGGTTTTGCTGCGTCCATGCCCCATTCTCCTTGCATTCTTAATGTTTCCCTTGTGGACGTGAGTAAAGGCTCCTCTTCCAAGAAAACAATCAATTCCAACATCATTCCAATCCAAAGTTGGTACACTTAACGACCTCCATAAAGCATCTTTGGACTGGCCTTGAAACATGTCACTAGTTGTCGTCGGAAGGGGAGAAACTGGACGAGTCGCCATTTGTGTTTCCTCACGCAGTCTTGAAGAATTTGGTGATTGCGCTGAATTCTAGTCGGCAATTATTGAGCTTCACCGATGTGACTTTATGGTATCTTCTTTTTGTTTGCTCCTGAAGCTAGCTAAGGTTGACTGCCACTTCCAATGTTTCTGCAATGACTGTTGGGATGCAGAGAGACAGCGGTAGATGAGATGAAGAGGAAAGAGGACCATGAAGAAACAGACGATGGCGAAACGAAAACTGCACCACGACATGTGTCATGTGGCAGGCATAATTAGCGCCAGACGAACCAGCAGTTACTTAACCTGTAAGACTGATTTACCTGAGAACGTTAATTATGTACGAGCCGACTGACTTTTTTCGACTTCTTGTTTTTCTCACCACAAAACTCAAAACATTTCTGAAACGAATCATCATCAATCTGGCGGTACAAACTAGAGTACTTCACATCGTCAACTGGAAACAATTGATGCCATGCTAGTCTCGAATCTTACTAGGTGTTTCTATGGTATTTTTTTGTAGTGGAAAGTCAATCTTGCCCTGGCAGTTCTTTTTTCTGGTCCTGTTAAGATGGTCCATTGTTGATTGTGTCGTCGTGTCCATTCGATGGATGGATATTATTCGTTGCCATCCTGCTCTCCTGGATACAAACGATGGATTCGATGAATACTGGGCCTGATTCCCCCCCTTTTCCTGCAATCATTCCAATTAGACTCTTCAAAAGTAACTCTCTGGAAGTGGGATTGTCTCTCCAGAGTATGGGTTATAATCCTTGAATGGTGTCCAATCCACCTCTGACATGTCCGCTTTGAAGATCTCTGGATCTAATCCCAATTGTACCACGTAGTTCTTGTGCAAAATGGAAGCACTTGATGTTGGAATCACCTTGTCGGGCCACAGTCCATGCCAATGATAAGCAAAAGGTCCAGTTCGATCTTGAAGGAACTGCATATGTCGCTTCGAAGCCTTCTTTTGTGAAAAGTCCCACCACCAGGGTTGGTTTTTCGCATGACCACCCCAGGCATCAAACAAACAGGCATTCAATACTCCGAATGGCATGGCCTTTGACTTGTCTTTTCTCATGTCTTCAAACAAATAGGGCCCAAATCGATAATACTTTCCGTCATTCTTGTTCTCATAGGTCTTGACCACTTGATGTAAGATTCGCTTCATCATTTCCGAATGGCGTTGGTGGGTACCAATCGCACAATTGTTGAGCTTGTTCCGATCTGCCACCACTACATAATCGTATCCCATGAGCGGTCGAACATCTGACAGATAGACGTGATCCGTGTCAAACCACAGGCCGCCCTTGTCGTACAAGACGGCATACCGCCGGACATCACTCGCCGAAGCAGGAACGGCCAAATTCTCAAAGGCATGTTTGAAGGCGGGCAGAAAGTTATCGGGTAAGCCCTCCGAATCCATAGTGTCCACAGTCCAATACTGCAGTTGGATCCGATGTTTGTATACCGGATGCTCCAACAAGGCCGTGACCCAGGCGGGTGGATTCTTGTGGTCCTGTTCGTTCACTAGTATATTCATTTTTACGGATTCGTGTTGAGTCGCCAAGAAGGAAAGCACTGGCAATTGTTCTTTGCGATAATCCACCATGCTGGTGTTTCGTTTCAGGAGCAATTCGGTGTGGACCAAAATTGGACACTCCTTATTGTCGTGTCGACAGACACCTCCCTCTTGGGTAGGAGAAGAAGCTGCTGCTCGTAACCAAGCGGAGGAATACCGGCATTTGTCCTCCGTGTTCCAATACGTTCGATTGTCAAAATCTGAGGGCCTCTGATTGAAAAAGAGCGGATAAACACCTCTGTGATACGGAAAGGCTGGATACGTCAGACTTCCAATTTCTGGGCCATTGGTTTGAGTTGTTGCTGCTGTTTGGACAATATTCGCTGCTGGTTCAATTTTGGGTTCTATTGGGGATGCTGTCGGTGATCGGGTTGGTGGATCGGTGGGGGAAGGTTGTGGTATTCTCAAAGCTCCTCCTGTCGTCTCGGATGCAGCATCTGCCAGAGTTCGTGTTAGACTTTCTGCTTGCTCTGGAATCTTGGAGTTTACCATTACATGTCCATCTAGTAGCATATGTTCGTCGCAATGCGAGTTGTCACCATGAAGGGACATGGAAAAGAAAAACTGAGAAACGGCAATCCCACAAATAAAGGCCATGATCATCTTGGTAGTTGTGTTGCCCTTGTTGTTCATTGTATTGGAGTTAATGGCTACCATGTTGACGACACAATCTTCGAATGGAGTTTTCAGTTAGCAGTAGGCTCGATGGACTGTCTCTGTATCTATAGCAAGGATGGTTGACTGCAATGACGATGTGTTATTGGAGAAGTGATTATATTTTGGTTTGGTTTTTATATTTTATCATGTCAACAGATGACCGTGGGATGACCCAATTGACTGAAATATTTGTGAGGACGGGTCGGGTGGTGGATAGACGTGGATTATTTGATTAATTGGATTGCATCGAATCATTCTTCTTTTTCAATCGATCCAAACATTCTCAACAGATCATCGTTGGAAACTGTCATTGGCGATTGATAGCAGCATCGTAGCTACAATACCTCTAAAAGCCCTTCCGACAGATACAATAAAGCTCCTTATCCTGTGATAAGAAGAGTCAGAGAATGCTGATACCTGGTTCTTATTCTCTGAGGCAGTCGGCCGCTACTGCTATGCTGTTGAGATCCAGCAATAATTCCTGCTTTACTCATCGATCCTCCTCCGTTTCTACCTTGTTACCACTGCCATCTGTCAGCTACTGCACACGGACTTCGACGACGACAGCCCTTCACTTGGCCTTTTCCACTAGCACCAGTACTGATGGTTTGTCTTCTCTAGTCTCTTCGGTATTCTCGGTCACCAATTCGTATCAAGATACTACCAAGACACTTGGTATTTTGGCTGCCTATTCTCTGGTAGCCAATCTCTTATACCTTGCAAGACGAGCCAACCTTCGACAAATGACCATTCGAGAGCTCTGGAAGATTCGGACGACACGAGAAGAGGGGGTGAGTCGGCCATTGTTTGCAGGCATGCTCATGGCTTGGCAAATGTTGGTCTTGGTCTTTCCCATTGTGGAACCTTGTGTGAGATTTGGAAGTTCCTTCCAGGAATTATTATTTGGAAGCAATACTAGAAACCCAAAACAGCCATCAAATCCCAAGAATAGCAATCGGCCGGGTTGGACCATTTTCTTTTATTCGTACCCAAAGGCTCAAGGTGGTGGCTACATTTTGGAACCATTGGCTTGCCAACATTTGGGCTCCAATCAGCGGGCCAGACAACAAATTCGATTTGACTGGCACAGTTTCAAGTACAACACTGGGCCTCTAGGGCGAGACGGCTTTCGACATCCACCTACCATTGAGAGGAATTTGCCGCACATTGATATTCCAAGGTATCAAATGAAGCATTGGCCCTGGAGAAGGTGCTACAAGATTCCAGACGATGAAGAGGATTGACTCAAACTAAAATGATCATATGAATGGATTGATTATCCATGATGATGTTGCTTCGGACGCATGGAAGGGCACGATGCAATGACGACTTGTTAACATTGGATATGACTGCCAAGATGTTATCGAATGACTACACTTTTGCTTCGGGCATACATGAAGCGTACTGCAGAGGAAGTTTGAGTTGATTCGAGGATACCAAAAAATTCCATCTTGCTTCCCTGCTGCTCGACTTGGTGTTTGTTGGAACACTGGTAAAGCTGACGAGTGAGGCTGTCTACCGGTAGGTGGATAAGAATATCTAAAAGCTCCGGGCTCTTGTGGGAACAGAACCACCGGAGAAACCAATGGAAGTTCTTGTCATTCTCTTTTAGTGTCATTCATTCTTGCAAAATCTTTGCAATGGGATGCCGATACCGGTACAAGAGAAAGGATAGTGGTATTCACCAAGCGCTTCAAAGAGCCAGTTGCTTCCGAATCATGAAAATACCGTGAGAATTGATGAGACATATATTATTCATGGCGAATATCAACATAAATTTCTGAACCAATCAGGTTAATTCGGAACTCATTTTTGGTCAGGCACTCCGAAAGCGCGCGTACAGTACTGCCTCACTTTTTTCCGAGTCCCACCGCTTCTGGTTCCAAATCACGAATTTTCCACATTTTTCTCTCACAACAACATCCAAACACATTCAAGACCACTGAAAAGAGGTGAAAGCATACACCAACTCAAATCCAATTTATATCGAGCAACAGATAATGCGCATCCAGTGACCATGCTACATTTATATATTCGGCCCACGATCATTCTTTCCTTAATTCTGCTATATTCCATGCTGGAACCAATATCTGCTGGAAGATTGAGAGGACAAACCAAAGATGATCCAGCGCCATCGTCACTGTCATCATCAATATGGCCATCTGCTCGACTTGCTAGAAATGATCCAAACCAATCCACGTTATCATCAATATGGTCATCTAGCAGGCTTGCCCAAAACTCTGGTAACAATCAATCCACAACAGATGACTCATCGGGCGAATCCCTATTTGGAAGGACTCTTTCCAATTTCTTGTCCTATTCTTCTCCGACCCCAAAACCAACCAAGCTAGAATCTTCTGAAGTAAACTCGCTTCCTTCCATCTGTTTGGAAAGCCCTGATGATCCTGTATGCGACAAACTCCATTGGGCTTACTACCACCCGGAATACTATACACGAGGCAAGGAGAATTTCCCTCCTAATGAAGAGAATGGTCCCACGCCGTCGCCAGTATCACCTCGAACGGCCAATGTTCCAACGGTCCGATACATGGCCACATCTTCGCCCACGAGAGACATGTGCTATGGAAACATGGCCAAATTCATGCACGGCAAGTTTTGTCATTCGGAAATGCCCTCGGTGTCCAGTGAGCCCTCTGAGCAACCCACCTATTTTCCAACGAGTGTTGAAGGAGAAGACTCTCGTCCAGTGGGGTCTGCATCTACTCCCGTACCGAGTGAATCTCCAAGTGCAGCTCCTTCCCACTGGCCTAGTGAATCGCCAAGCGCATCTCCTTCCTACTGGCCTAGTGAATCGCCAAGCGCATCTCCTAGTATCGATATGGACGATGATGTTGTCCATTTCGAAGATCCAGATTCCGAAGATGTGGCACCCACACCTTCGCCGACCCAGGCGCCCACACTTTCCTGGCGCGAGTTTCCGACGCACCCTCCTGCATCTTTTAGCAATGATGAGAGTGAAGACAATGGTCGACCAAATGATGACAACGGTGATTATATCGAGCCTCCTAGAGATCCCAATGCAGTCCGCCTCAAATTGTATTGGCAACAAGGCTACTATTGGCAAGAGGAGACATTCGAACGGAAATGGTGCATGCGATGTGAGAATAACCTAGACTGCCAAGCTGGAGAAAAGCTCTTTTTGGGCGACTGTGCCAACAATTGGCAAACGACAGCGTATTTTGACCTGATCTCCTATCGAGATCACGAGTTTGTACAAATTCAAGTAATTTCGGCCAACGGAAATGAAAAAAAAGGTCGCCAACGGCGGGGGCGTAATGGCCGATCGTCATCATCCGAACTATGCGTGGAACGCAGCGCTGGACGACATGTGACTTTGCAGCGGTGCCACGCCGATGCTAAGGAAGAACAGCTGTGGAAAGCACCGCAAGGATCTTTTCGAGACATTCGAAAACGCAACAATCGATTTGAGCTATCACAATCCTTATTTGGCGGCATGAATTACTGCTTGACAAATCACCACCACCCGAAATACGGAGAACCATTGGAAATGTACACTTGCAATGAAGCAAGGCGGGACGAAACAAGTTTTTGGAATACGTATTAGTTTTCATAGAAGCAACAACAAGTTTAGATGAAGCTCTAATGATTTATTCCTATTCTATTCGAGCAACTGTGCCTACTTTTTCTCCTTTTGAAACTGAAAGTGATGATCTTCGTGATGCTGTCGCATCAGATCTAAGAATATCAGTTGGTATCCCATATCGACTGTATGATCGTGCAGCATGCGACGATTAATATCCAATTCCGAAAAGAATGTACAAGGGACCACGTTTCCAGAGATTCCAAAGCCATCCCGATACAAGTGTATACATTTCCCTGGTGGATAGAGGATGGGTTCTAGTCTCTGGGCTGGAATTCTAGCAGGCATCTCCCGGACGGGTAGGCTGTGAGCGGTTTCCAATATCGTTTGCTTATAGTCTTTGAGCAAGGTAGGAAAGTACGAGGAGACCTCATTCACCGCATCCGCAATGTCTTGTTTGGCATAAGCTGTCCAATCGAAACTAGCAATGTCCAAAATGGCGTTCAGCATCGTGGCCGAACTCATACGAGGAATACAATCATTGTCGGCCACAACCGTTGTAACAAAGCTTTCGGTCTTTTGGGATAGTTCTTTGGACAACAAAGCTGGGCATCCAAAGCCTATCACTTGGACATCCATCTCGGGCAATTCATTCAACTCCATACCCGCAATAGTAGCTGCACCGGCACCAAGACTGTGCCCAATCAAAGTCAGTTTAATCTTTTTTTTGCCAGAAGCTTGCAACAAGTTTCGAAACAGAGTGGTATGCTTTCCAGCCAAGTATTGTCCACTCTCGAGGATACCATTATGACAGTGGCCACCCTTGTATTCTTCTTCGTCCATTAACAAATCAGTAATAATATCAGTAATCGTTTTTGTCCCACGAACGACCATGATGACTTCCAAAGTGGAAGAGTCAGACGACAAAAATGACAAGGCACTTTGCTTTTTCTCGACCGAGTTCTTGTTGACGGCAATGAAATGGCTTGGTCGTCCAGGCGTAGACTCCATATCGCAATAGGCCAATTCGCAATCATAATCTCGTTGGAGGGTGACCTGGATCTCTTTCATGGTATCTGCATATGCTAGCAAGGCCAACTCCAACTGCTCGTTCAATTCATCTATCTGGTTGACATCCACTCCTTTGAAGAAACGATGTTTTCGTCGCCGAACACTAGGATTTTTGTCTTGATCTTCCTTTTCCAAATAGTAATAAATATCGGGCGGCTTCAATGCGGGGAGATCTTTGCGGGTAAACACGTTGCCAGTTTTCTTGGATTCTTCCTGAAAAAATTCCGTGAGATTGCTTTCCAGCTTTTTGTTCGACATCTGTGCAATTTCCAACAGTTCCCTCAGACTGATAGAATCTTTAACATCTCCTTGTTCCTCCATATCGCGGGCCTTCATAATGATATCCTGAACCGTATTGGCCTGTGCGGTGGCGCTGCTGCCGCCCGTCATTTTGCTTCCCCATTTTAGTTGCACAAGGTTCATCAGATTGGATCCCATTTCCTTCAAATTATCTTGATCGGAAGGAGTTTTAGTAGTGCCCTTTTCGCTTTTATCCATGGCTTGGTCCATTGCACCTTTAGCTTGGTCCATTGCACCTTTTAGCTTGTCGAACATCGAAGATGCCCCGGAAGAAGGTGGACTTGTATCTTGAGAATCATCTTCAGTCTTGGAAGAGGACGACGTTTGAAGCAAGGCTTCCCAATCTGACTTTACATCATCCCATCGCTTGGTGATATCAAACCGAGTCACTCCTTTATCAACCTTTTTATCCTTGTCGTCCTTGGAGGCTTCCGATGAAGCATACCGAGCTGAAAGACGAGGTACGACTTCAGGGTACTGTTGTTGACCAATAGATGTGGCGGCCAAGACTGCCAAGAGTGGTAGGTGTTGTTTGTGCCTCAGCAACTGAGATTGAAAGTGAGCATGCGAATAGAAACGGTGGCTCATCATGGACTTTTATGAGGCGATGTTGTGTTGTGCCGAAAAAGGTTGAAGGATTGTTCTGTGGACGGGTGATTTAGCTTCATTCGAAATGATATCTGTGAGATGTGTTGTGGAGCTTCGATGGAATGATTCAAACGACTTCTTTGACACTAAATCTGCTCCAGAACAACATTTCAATTACTTGTACAGGTGCAACGTTCTGAACAATGATACGGCTAGGGTCAGCCATGATTAAATTCTTGAGAGGCGATACAATGGCCTTATTGCAATCGATATGGGTGTTTACTTCAGTTTGATGAGTAATATACTAATCGGATGATAAACGAGACCATCACCATCTTCAGTTTTTGAAATACGAAACGCGTTCAATGAAACGAAAACTGGTATATTTTTCGATTGAATCAATCAAATGACTCATTCTAAATTCGATCCCCAACTTATCGAGGATGACAGGTGTAGTATGGTATAGTATAGTAGGACATACTCTTTCCTCGGTCCACGGCTTATGAAAAGGATCACTACAAATTCTTCGAAATCCCTTCCCTTGGGTTTGGCGCATATTTAAAGCACAATGATAGATATCAAGAATCATTGCCCCCCACCTTCGGATTCAACGGTTCGTTCCGTCAGCAGATGAAGGCGACATTCAAATAGTGGATCAAACTAGCTTTGCTGCTGTTCAAGCTTTCAAGTCAACGTCACGGGACACTTCTGCCCGTCACGAAAGCTTGAATGTAAATATCTGAGAACTGATCGAATCACTGTTACTGAATAGAGCGGTCTCAAAGTACCCAACAAGAGTGTTTGGGTCCGTGATATCTTCAAGACGATCTTCCACGAATGCCAACCACCAAGCTGGACACTCCCCACCAAAGTCCTCGTTTGCGGCACCACCAGTTCCATCTTCGCTTACAAATCGGCAAGCGCAAGAGAACTCCATGGCCTGTCTTCCCATATCTACCTGATGTTGAATCAAATCTTTCAGTAGTAATTCTGGGGTCACTTTTTCTAGTTCAGTTCGTTCGAAATAGTTCCTATCGTGGTCAAATATATTTCTGATCCATACAACGCCAGGTCTGACTTTAAATTTGCCCATGAACTCTCGACACTGAGAGAAGGCAGCATTGGTCTCTATTCTCGCCCGCAACGTTTCTCCACGGGATATGGAAGAAACCAGCTTTGTCGATTTTGGGATTCCGGTTGTGTTCTGCTCAAAGCTTATTAGGTGCAAAGTGGGATCTGTTCCGACAGTTATACCCAGTGCATACTGAGACATGGTCAGATTCTTCATGAAGGAATCCATGTCCAACGCTTTGAAGCGACGTTGCAAGTCGTCCTTGGTCATGTCAAAGGGACCAAAGGGGCTAGGGTACTTGAATGGGTATTCCACATATACAATTTCTGGGAGACCAATGCCATCAAAATCTAGAACCTGGGTACCAGTCACACAAGTTTGAATTTCCACAATAAACTGTTCCAAGTCCGTGCCATGCTCGAGGTGCAACACCATGACACCGGGACCCGCTTCCTCGAACCCCTCCCTTGCAATGTCACCAATGGAAACTAGGTAATTATTGCAATGGCGAAAAAACTTGGAGTCAGCATATGCAAATAGGAGTTGCAGCAGTTTGACGGATGCCCTCTCAACGGCATCTGCTTTTTTGGGTCCATTGCTCTTCTTGCATTGCTTCTTGTGTCCGGACTTCCAAGCTTTGGCCTGGCAAGCAAGTTTTGCCACAATACGGGCCTCCCGTTTTACAGGCAGTGCAATACTTCAAGTCTTCCGAATTGAAGTATTGTTTGCAGCAAGAACACCCTCCAGCCACCAGAATGGCAGGTTCCAACAAGGGATCCTCCGCTTCGACACCCGGTGGCATTTTCATACAAACCCTTCCATCCTCAATCCGGTGCAAAGTACTGAACCACGATACGATTGGGGTCAGCTATGCCGAAATCGTGGAGAAGCGACATGGTGGCCTTGGTGCAATTATTGTTCGGAGTTCTGTTCCGTGATTGAGTTTGCTGAGCAATGCTGATCGGATGATGCCGATTGGATGAAGCGGATCGTCATCTTCTGTTTTGAAATTATGAAGAGGTCTTAGAATGGGGGCCCCCCATCTATTATCGGGGATGACTGCTAACATGTACGATATCGTAGTTTAGCATTAATTCTTTTTAACATTCCATCATTCTACCTGTTACTGGTACTATCATACCGGTACGGAGACAGATAGTAGGTGGATTGATACCGGTAAAGTCGTAGGAGTGTTTGTGCATTTTGTTGTGCTTAACAGTTACTCAACGTGTTGCCAGAAAAGTACAAAGTAGGTAACATAATTGGGGATGAAACTTTGTGAGTTGTCAGCTATCACACGATGATTCGTGAAACTTCCTTTCGGTACTGGGAGTTTTCTCGCGACGGATGACACGCCGAATCAATCCAGATGACGTTATTTCGTGTCAAACGGTTTACTTGAATCTGCTACTTGTGGTACGCAGACGAAACTGGGGCGCGTGTTTTTGCGCGATAACGAGCTTGTTTTTGGTCGAAATGAAATGATCAAGAAACTTCCTTTGCATAAAAATCTTTGTTCTTGTGTGTGTTTGTTCTATTTGTAAATTGTAACTACGACTCCTAATCACTAACAAGAGCCACTCAACGATCATCATTCGCCCATCCAAGAGATTATCTCCTCGGGAAAGTCCGACAATTGACACCAGAGATCGCATTTCGCTCGGCAAAGAAAAGTAGCAATCACGGCACAACACTTGCGCAATAACGAGGATCATTGAACCATGCTTACTACATCTGTCGATATCTCTGAACTCCATGCGGTATATCACCGCGAAGTCGCAAAGTACCGGACGTGTGATTACATTCCCCGCTTGCAAGCAGAATATCGTGAGAGACAAGCCCAAGAACAATTGGCACGAAATCCTGCAATTGTTGCGGAGGCTCCTGGAATCGCCGCGGAAGGAGCAATCAATCAGCAATGGCGAGAGAAGATTTGCGAATGGGAATACCAAGGTAAGAACCGATTGGACAAGGCTTTTTCACTCTCTGGACCGCATGGGAAACTCATCCAATCCTCTTTTTCCTTGCTTCTCTTTGAACTTTCTATGGATCTGCCGACACCATTGACTCGTTCGACTCACAACAACGGTCATATGTTATTGGTTCCTCCCTCCAATCCCTATTTCAGTGGTGGATCACTTTCATTTGAGACGAGAAATTGTCGGTGTGGCAATGAACTACTTGGATCGGTGCTTGGCCACATCACCAGCCGTGGACAAGAGTTCCTTTCAGCTATTGGCCATGACGTGCTTGTACGTTTCGATCAAGCTCAATCACCACACCCACTTGCTCATTCCGGGATCCAATTCGACTCTACAATCCTTGCTCGAACTTAGCAGAGGCTTTTTCTCGACACAGGATTTGGAACAAAAGGAATTGGAGCTCTTGCGCCGCTTGGAATGGAATGTCCACCCACCTACGCCCCAATACTTTTTGGAAAGCTTTCATGAGTTGTTTCTTGAGGCACTAGAACAGCGGCATCTCAACGAACCGCAACCAATGGACGAGGATCCTTCCGAAAAGCGAGAGGTATTGGAGCTGTCTCATTTTTTGGTGGAATTGGCAACCATGGACTACTTTTTTGTCTTGTACCTTCCATCTCAAATGGCACTCGCAGCCTTGGTGACGTCCATTCGCCGCTTGACACCCGATCCCCGACTTGATCCTGCTACCCTACTACCAGGCTACGAGGATTCTCCCGAGTTGCGGGCTTGTTGCAATCGCATGGATCGATTGTACGATCGCATCTTGTCGGAGGATACGACTGCGTCTGGCCGCAGAATGCCTGCTGGAACATCAACTCCCAATTCTACCTCCACAACACCTGGGTCGGATTCTCCTGTATCAGTCCGAATGGACACTTAGACAACTATGGAAAGAAGAAAGAATACCTCTAGGCCGAACGCTATATGGCCTGGAAGGTATATAGACATGCATGACTTGTTTTCCATTGCACGCGCGAAGAACACTGTATCACTATTATATGAGGAAATCTACAATCAAAACACTAGAAACCAGAAAAAAAGATCCAAGTGCAGGGGAAACTGCACTACTATTTTGCGACCAATAGAATAAACTGTACACACACATAGAGTAGACATTTTGGTGACAAAATGACGAGTTCTAGTAGACATTTCTTTGGCTTCGACTTTGATAATCACAATAGTGCCAACAGCATCATCTAATCCTGGGGAAGCACAGAAATCGAATGAGTCGTCCCCCAAATAGAGAGTCACTTCAATGCACAAAATAAAACACGAACATCGCACAATAATTAATCTGAAGCTTGTCGTACTTGATTCCATTCCAAATGAATTACCCAAAACATACTGTCACAATTGTAATATAGAAGAAACATTCGTTGTTGCTGCTAAACGGCTGGAATCTTGGAAAAATGGTGGTTCGAATGCGACAAAACACGCCAACAAAAGCTGCTGATCCTTCTATTGGAAATGAAAGTGACATACTGGAAGCAAGTACCAGCATGACCCCTACCCATAGCATGGAATCATCAAGTTCAAGAAAGAAATCTTCAAATAGATGGAGATTTCAAGCTGCAATTTGGTGGTTTCTTTTGGTCTCGGGTATACTCGGAAACCTGATGCTATGGCGCCGATCTCTTGGATTTGATGCAACATCGTCTCTTGTCGTTTCCTTGGCCCGCCTCCTTGGAAGTGATTCTTGGGCTTCTTCTTCTTCGATGGGTGCAACTATATCCCTGGCGGATCCCAATCATTTTGCCGAGTTTACAAGTGGGAAATCTGGGTCGCCTGGTGTTGAATCTGACCTTCCGGCAACAGACAACCAGAACGACGTGATCGGGGACGACATTTCGATCAAGAAGTCCTTTTCATTCTGCCTAATCCTCAAAGATGACAATGATATTCTCAATGAATGGATCGCCTATCACTATTATACCCTGCATATGCGTAACTTGATTGTGACCATTGACCCCTCATCTATGACCACCCCGGAACCTTTGCTGAAAGTCTGGAAAGAAGAGTTTGGTTTGGACTATGAAATATGGAACGATTCCAATTTTACCGAGCCATGGTTTTATATCGACAAAGACTACGATAAGATTCCCCAACAGGTCAAGTGGGAAGATAAGGATGCCGCCAAATGGCAAGAAGAAGGTGCCGATGTCACGTATGCACAACGAATGAAAGATATCCGAGACATTACCGTCCATCGGTATCGACAAAAGCGCTTCTTGCATCGATGTGAACAGTATCTACAAGAAGAGGGATACAGCTGGATGACACACATTGATACGGACGAATACATTGTCGTGAGTCCTGCGCTGCGAAAACGAAAACGATCGAAGTTAAAAAAGGTGGTGCTGAACGAATCAGATACAATGTACCACTTTTTGCAACAAGCCAAGACCAACGAACTTGTCAATTACCCGTGCATCTCGTTGCCCCGCGTCTTGTATGGATCAGTGGAAGACCCTGACTCTCCCCCAACATCCTACGAAGCCAAGCAAATGGAAAGTCTTCGATGGAAGTATCGAACACGCTACGACAATGATGCGCTGAACAAGCAACCAAAAGTCATTATGGATGTCTCGGGATTCCCTCCAATTGAAGAATACGTTCACTATCAAAAGACATTTAGCATTCATCGACCGGATTTTGGCTTGTGTCGAGCTCAGGGACAAATGAACATCAAAGACTGGCAACGCTATCCACTTACAATCAATCACTATTTGGGATCTTTGGAACGATACATGGCACGAAATGACACTCGACGTACGCAAACGGTAAGTGCGCCACCTTTGGATTTGGAGTTTTCGTTTCATTCAAGAACATTTCTTATTCAATTCAATCTTGTTTGCTGTTGTACTCAGCAATACAATCAAAAAGCAAACGTCCAAGATGGCAAAGATGGTTATTGGATCGATCCATGGTGGTCTGGATTTCTAAAGCAATTTGGGAAAGATAAGGTTGCCAAAGTCATGGGACGATATATGGATCCAAGCGAGTATGGAGCTGAAGTGAAGGCAGACATCATTCAAAAGGAGCAGCAAGCTTACACGCCACCTAACTTTGACAATCCAGAGGAAGACTCTTCCCAGCCAGAAGGAACTCTGACCGATAAGCAATCCGATGGTGTTCGTTTGAAACCCCCAAAGCTTGGAATCTCACTTCCACTAGAGCAAGATAGCTTCTCGGTCTGCATGCTAATGAAGGATGACAATGACATCTTGAACGAGTGGATAGCCTATCATTATCATACCCTCAAACTGAGGTACATTGTGGTTGCGACAGATCCTTCCAGTAATACCAACCCTTCTGTGATACTGGATCGATGGAGAGATCGGATTGAAATTGAGGAATGGACTGATGCTTCGTACATGCCAGACTACTTTGTTCAGGGCGATTATGGGAGTGTACCAAATATGCTTGGATTGGGCAATAGCAGTACGGCACGGAACACAATGAACTTGACAGAAGCCCTGGAATTCCACGGTGTGTCGGATCCTAAAGAGAGAGAAGAGCAAACACAAGTTAACAACCATCGATTCCGTCAAATGAACTTTTTTGAAAGCTGCATCAAAGACCTGATGCAAAAGAACAAGACATGGATGGCCCATATCGATACGGATGAGTACATTTCTTTGAGTCATTTAGTCAAACCCCAATCGCAATGGCGTACTCTGTCAGTTCCTTTGCTCGAGACGCCTGGATCCTTGTTGGATTTTCTGAAAAAGGCTGTCACCAATCATACGAGTGGAATGAGCTACCCATGCATATCCATGCCAAGACTGCTGTATGGGTCAAAGCAAAAAGATTTTCCAACAGCAACCGCAATCCATGATACATTTGACAGTTCCAAGTTTGAAACTCTCAAGTGGAAGTATCATTCCGATTACGACAATGCCTTCGAAGTGAACGGGCGACCCAAGGTCATCTTGGATTTGTCAGGGATCCCACCAAGGTCCAAGTTCCTGGAACATACCGTCTGGAGCATTCATCGTCCGGGATTGCGCATGTGCCGACCCGACCGAGAAGTTCGGTTTGACGACAAACCTCGGTTTCCATTGATCGTACAACACTATTTGGGCTCATGGGAACGGTACAACCACCGAAGTGATGCCCGAAGAAGTCGGGAGGTAAGTTGTTCTCAGAATCTATGACATTTTGGGGAATCGCATCACGCTGACACCTTTTTCCATTAACTACTCTTATATATAGAAATACGATGCCAAAAACGACGAGACAACAATAGAAGACAACGACTGGATTGACGGTTGGGTGGAACACTTTGCCAACGCTGAAGGAATTGAAAATGCCAAGCGCCTATTGGCAGAGTACGTGATCTAACAATCACTATAAGAATGGGCGCATTGCTGCGATAGGAAAACTTTGTGATGCTAGAATAATTGATAGAATATGTTTGTTTCCTATACTGTAAGTTGATGGGCATTGTTCACAAAGAGGACTTCGTGGACCAGCCAACAGTTTTGTCTTGGAGGCCGTCGTTCCTTTTGCATGGTCCACAAGAATCGAATGGGTTTGGTTCTTGCACCTTCGACCTCGGAAGGTTTGGGTATCGTTTCCCCTTTCATCTTGGCATCCATTTCCGCAATCCGCTCTTCAATCGGCCTTCGATTTGCAACAGCACCACCCCCTTCAACATTACTATTGTGACTCTGAATAGCCTGATTTAGGGCCTCACTGACACCATCCCCTTTGGAAAGTTGAATCAATATGGTTTGCATGTCCCCTCGTACGTTAGATCCTGGAATAATGGGACCCACGGAAATAATATCATAGCTGGGACAGCGCACCAACTTCCCAAACACAGGATTGGCGGCATACCGGACAAATTCCTCCAGCGTTCCTCCCACTGCTGCTCGACATCGATCAGAACTAAAGTTGAAACATATTTCCAAAGACTTTTGTGGCATCTCGTGCTGCAATGCATTCATACAGAGCGTCGCCACCTCCAAGCCATTCAGCTCTGGGTTTGGTTCTTTTATTGAAAAATTGTTCACGCCGATTCCACTTTCGTTGCTGAGATCTTCACCCCCCGGGAAGTCTGTAGTGGACCAAGCTAGCAACGGCTTCGTTCTCCACGAGAAATGGTCAGAACTGTGGATTTTAAGACTGACATTGACATTCTTTCTCAGTACCAATGATGGTGTCACCAAGCAAGTTGCATCTGGCATCCACATTAAGAGAGCCACCAGTAAGTAGCTGTATTGCAGAAGAGACCCTGGTTCCTTCATTGTTCTAGCTGCGATTCTATGCATGCGCACGATCCTTTTCTCCCTCTCGTCTCTGCGTTATTGGAGCTACAGTACTGTGAGAGAGGGTTCTGATGATATCGAAATTATGAATATTGATTGGGATCCAGAATTTAAATAAAAAAACTGCGACGTCAGCAAGTCAAGTCGAATGAGTCGTAAAATGGAAACAATCATTGGTATGGTGATGGAATGGAATTCAGAATACAAATATTATGAAATGTAAAATCTATTAAAATAGCAATTTTCGAATTTTACCAGATACTTGTATCTATCTAAGATAGCCTACTGCCATCCTCCGTGTGTGTGTTCGTATAGGTTTTGTCTTGGTGTGTAGCTGGTGGGTTGTGGTGTGAAGCGGGTCGAACTGATCGAGTAATAGACTCGATTCGTTCGACCAATCTCAGAAATCCCGTGTGCGGTATTACTGAGATCTGCTTTCCTACCAGGCACCGCCGACATGGTAAAATGGAGGCGGTGCCCAACAGGGCGGGTGAGGTTTGGGAGAGAAAAATTGAATTACCACAACACAAGTGGGTGAATTCAATCTCAGTCGATAAACTGGGCATCATTGCCGCGGCGCATCGACAACAACTTTTGAAGATGGAAGGCCGTTCGGCCTTCGTCCGTCTGAAACACAATGTAGTCAAAGAGATCGACAGTGTGCCTGCGGTCTACGTTGGATAATACCAGGTACTGGTACGGTACGAGCTTGATTGGAAAGCTACAAAGGAAACCAAAACAAGGCATTTGTTGTCATATTTGTTACTTGCGAGGGATCATTATTATTATTGTTATTATGAACTTTGCGTATTTGTTTTGAGTTATTGTTCTTGTTGTTGCTATTATTATTATCATCGTCATTATCATCATCATTACCAGACCATTTCTTTTTTCTCATTCAATTTGGCATTGGCATCCTCGACACTTATCGACCCTCTTCTTCGAGGACGGCGACGTTCCTGATGAGAACTTCCACCCAACGGATCAGCACTACCTTTGCCCAGTCGACGGCGGTCTCTGGAGGCGACACTCCTATTGCCATCACCAGCTTCCGAAATGTCTAGGCTGTTATTGGAACTATTGAAATGATTGTCGAGACTAGGAGGGCCACCGCCACCAACCGAACCCCGTCTTCCAGGTCGTCGTTGCCGCGTCTGACCAGCACCAGATTGACTCAAATTGCTGGAACTTCCAGCGAGACTGGGAGGACCACCGCCACTGACGGATCCTCGACGTCCTGGTCGTCGTGCTCGTGGAGCACCTCCCTGAGCGTCTCCGGATGCGCCTGGGGCCAAACCGGCGCCGCCCATGGACGATGTTCGTCCCAAGGATTGTCGCCGTCCGGGTCGTTGACGCCGAACATTTTGGTTGGCGGCGCCGGCCCCTTCGACCTGCAATGACATTGTCCGACTGGGAGGTCCTTTGGAATCGTTTATGCCAATGGAGGCACGTCTACGGGTTCGTCGTTGTCGAGGAGCGGCCGCGGCAGCATCCAAGCTGAGATCGTTCACGCCAGCCGCAACGTCTGGAGTTGAATTTTCGTATCCCAAACCATCATCGGTATCAAAACTAAAATCGCCACTTGAATCGGATGAATTGAATCCTCTGGTAGAGCCACTGTCCTTTGGAGCCTTTAAAGCAAACCGTGCTGATGATTCTTTTGCAGGGGCTTTCATTAATTTAGCCGCCTTGGACTCGGAAAAGAAAATTCGATCAATATACTTGTCTACGATAAACTTTTCACGAACATCGAGTTGGGAATTCACGTCTGGTCTAGGGTGATCATAAGCAATTTTACTTTCAAAGATGGCATTCACGATTTTGTTGCTACCTTGCTCCAACGCCTGGACTTCTTCTTCCGACCCTGATGTGAGCAAAAACAAAATATCAGGAAAAAAAAGAAGTGTTGGCATGTTTTGTGCAAAAATGATGCTTTTATCAAGATCAGTTTCAGGTGCTTCACTTACAATCAGCTTCATTCCGAGCATTCAAGACATAACCAACATCATTTGGAAACTTCTCGTGGACTCTGGCGCAACGGAAGCAAATGAAAGCACCGATTGGTTTCTCAAGACTTCCAAGAAGAATTGTAACATTGGCTGGCTGTTTATCAAAGCAATCCGCACATCTCTGGTTGTCTACTTTGCTGATGAGGTTGTCAACCCTTTCATCCAATGAGGGCATCGTGCTGAGATGCTATTAATGGTTTGCTCGTCTGATGATGATTGCTGTTCAATACAGTAGATTGAGTCGCGTGTTCGCGGTTGTACTTTCTCAACTGATGGCGGTCGATGAGGGACACCAAAACACGAAGGGCCTGAACTTGTGACCGGAAGCGTCATCCCTATCTTCAATCTGTTCTCTATGCTTGTCGGACCCAGGACTTATCGGACGTTTGTTTCGTTTTCGGACGCTCCACATGACACATAAAATATTAGAAAAGTGTTTGAGTCTCTGCTTTGAGTTTGTCCCTTGTCCGTCGTATCGAAACTACAAAAGTACAGCGGAAGTTCCAATTTAGCACGCTGGCACGGTCGGCTCTTCGCTGATTTCTGCTTGCCGTTTGCCTGCTGCTGCTGCTGCTGACCATGGACATATCATTTCCGGAGCTTGTCGATTGTTTCAAATCTTCTCCTTTTTTCAACACCTATAAACTAATAGTACAACAACAAAATGGCACAGACAGGAGCTGGAATTCAAGAACTCATGGCCGCTGAGACGCGTGCTTCTCAAATTGTCGCGGAAGCACGAATGGGTGAGTACTCCCGAGATCTTTTGTATCTTCATCGGCAGCGCATCATGTACTCATGCTCTTTAATTCATTGTCTTGTATCTTTGAACGACAATTAATTCAGGTCGTGGAAACCGCATGAAGCAAGCAAAGGCTGATGCCCAAGAGTTGATTGATGCCTACCGTGCCGAGAAGCAAGAAGAATTCAACAACATGGTCTTATCTAAGGGAGGAACTGAAGGGGATGCATCCGCGCAACTTCAATCGGATACCGATAAGGAAATTGGTGACATGCAAAGCCAGTTCAAGTCAAATGCCCAAAAGGCTGTTGATATTTTGCTAGGCAAGTGCTGTGAGGTTTCGTTGGAGGTTCCAACAGCTCGTGTTCGTTCCACACAAAAGGATGCTGGTATCGATGTTTAAAGAAATTGCATTCATTGATGCAAGCAAATATAGAGAACGGATATTTTGATTTTTATGCAATCTTGCTGTAATTGCAAGAGCCTTTGCTGTAGTAATAGTTGGCATTGAAATACTGCTGTCTACTGTTTGGTTCTGTGCTGTGCCAAAGTTTGGTTTGTTTCCATATATTGTAGTCCAGACTTAGTAATAATAGGTAGGATGGAAGCATCTAGTGTAAAATCTTCTAGTTTATTATTTAAAAAATGACTACAAGTCAAAATGACCCAGACTACCAGCAGGTTGCCCAATATAACCTTGGTCCAAGTCATCCCCTGCACTGTAGGTTGCTTCAAACGAGAGCGCATCTTCCAATTGTTGTTGCAACTGCAAGGCCATTTCAGTTGTCTCTTCGTACGTCTTTGACCTGTTTTGCAGTCTCAATAGTTCCTCTCGCTTTCGCTTTGCTTCCGCAATGCGGGCTGCTTCCAGGGGATCTGGTTCCTTGCGGCGAATCTCGGATATCCTGTCTGCGGGTGGCTTCTTTACAGCAAGACCGGCGGTGACAGTAGCGGGTACGGAATCAAACATCCATCCACCCATGGCACTTCGCAATTCTTCCTTTTTGCTTTGGCCTCCCTTTGTAATAGGAGTGGATGCTTCCGACTCTGCAGAAGGGGCGGAAGCCATGGGAGTTTCATCATTTGACCATCCACTCATAGCATTTCGCAATTCCTCCTTCTTGCTTTGACCTCCCTTCTTCATGGCCGCTTGCAACAAAGACTTTTCGCGTTTGGCATTTGGTGACACGGCATCTGCACCCTTCTTCATGGCTGCTTGCAGCAATAACTTTTCGCGTTCGGCATTTGGTGACACGGCATCTGCTGCTGGCACGGTTTTGCCAATCTTGTTGTCTGCCCTGCTAGAATCAGTCAAAATATTGTAGTAGGTAGAGACGCCAGGTGCTTCATAGGAAGTAGTCGCACCATCAATTGATGTTGTCACGGTGGTGTCCATAGATACCCCAACAACAGAAGAATCAGTGGTAGTTACTGATTCTGATTTACCACGCCTTCCTTTCATGCGCTGGCGCAGGTTCTCTCGAATAGCTTTCCGCTTGTCCACTCGCGATTCCAAGCTGGAAGCATTGGAACCATACGACGACCCTGCAAGAGACGGCGGTGCAGGAACAGTTTGCTTCTTGCTAGGAACCGGTCGAAGTTTTCGGGGATCTTTACCTCGAACTGGAATGTCGGGAGGGGATCTGAAAGGTGCTCGTCGTGCCCGGAATGCTTTGCTCTCCGAAGAGTCCGGCGATGTGATTCCTCCTTGTACCTTTCCGCGTTTCCTACTGAGATACTCGGGCGATGTCTTGACGTAATCTGGAGACCGCAGTTTCGATGGATCTCGCCGCCGAACTGGAATGGACGGTTTCGACAAAGACTTTGGAACTCCTCTGGCCTTGAATGGTTTGACTTCTTCTGGTGATTTGGGCGGCGGAGATCGCAATTTGCTTGGATCCTTGTCGCGCACCGGAATACTGGGAGTATCGAAGCTTGGCATCGGTCGAGCATGGAACTTTTTGGTAGCTTTTACATCGATTTGCTGCGGTGGTGCGGAGCTATCTGCCGATTCGGTCGGTGAAAAGCTTTGTTGCCTCGACGACGACAGCTGGAATGGCTTTGGAGTTGTAGTAGACCTCTTTTTTCTCATTTTAAAGCCATCAGCAGGTGTACCACGAGGTGCTGGGAACAAGGTTTTTGGCTTTGATTGATCTCTGTGATCTGGACTTGTTTGCTTTCCAACAGAAAGGCGAAATGGCTTTGGCGCTGTCAATTTCCGCTTCTCGACTTGTTTCGTGGCAGTGGACGAAAATGATTTGACACCGCTTCCCACTGGCCTTGCCTTGAATGGATTCGCCTTGTAGTAATCCATTTCGGCTTGCTCTCGTTCGGCAGTACTCACAGCAGGCTGTCGTTTGCGCTCCGGTTGGAAGTTGGGGGTTTGGGGAATAGTCAACTGGCTGCATACGCTCTTGGACGGTGATGTTGCCGTCCTCAAACCATCCTGCCAGTGGTGAACACTTCCTTCGTCGTCATCGCCTCTCTTTGCAGAACTCCTGTCTCCGTACTTCTTCTTCGTGACGAGATTTGGAGTCTTTGGAATGGTAATTTTTCTTGCGCCAGATGTGGATCCACCACCCATCGACTGATCATCGCGAAAGCTTCGCATCAACAGCGTGTCGGCATTTGCCAGTGACACCCTCTCTTCCCTTCGCTCTACTGGTTTCAAACGTTTGTCTGTCTGAAAGCTGGGACCAATAGGAATGGTAGGTTTCCGTTCTCCTCCCACAGAGGAACCACCACCCATCGATTGATCATCGCGAAAGCTTCGCATCAACAGCGTGTCAGCGTTTGCCAGTGACACTCTTTCTTCCCTTCGCTCTACGGGTTTCAGACGCTTGTCTGTCTGAAAGCTTGGACCCTTGGGAATCGTGAGTTTTCGTTCCCCAGTAGTGGATCCCATTGATTGGTCTTCCCGAAAGCTGCGCATCAATAAACTGTCGGCGTTTGCCAGTGACACCCTTTCTTCCTTTCGTTCTCGTGGTTTTGGCCGCTTGTCTTTCATAAAGTTGGGCGTCTTGGGAACTGTGATGGGCCGCGGTGGTATGGAAGTCTTGGTGGACCTTTTTTTCGTCTTGGAAGCAGCAATCTTTTGAGGAGAGGCTCGTTCCGCTTCCAGCTTTGCTTTTCGTTCCTGGGTTTTCTTTTCGCGTTCGGCAATCTTGGCTTTCAGTTTGGCAACTCGTTCCTGCTCCATCTTGGCCATTCGTTCTTTGCGTTCCCGTACCCGATCCATTGTGGACTTGATATTCCTCTTTTGTTCCGCCTTCTTCTCTCGGTTGCTTTGGGTTGTTCCCCGTCTTGAAGCACCCATTCGATCTCGTACTCTAGCTCTTGTGGCTTTTGGATCTGCAACAGCGCTGGTGGTTTTGTTGGTTGCTGAAGTTGCCACTGGTGGGTCAGCTTGTTCAGCGGTAGAACTCTTGGAGCCTATCCTCGTTTCCGCCATGCCCTTGATGGAACTTCCCGCCATCATTGGAGTATTCCGACGAGTTCTTGGCTTGGGTTGTTGTTGTTGTTGTTGTTGGATTGTTTGTCCATACTTGACACGAGTCCCCGCTCGAGTCGCCGCAGTCCCTCGCAAAAGTCGAGACGAAATGTTTTTATCGGGAGAGGTCAATTCCTTTGGTGGATGTTTTCGATTCACCAAGGGTGAATGACCTTGTCGCCGCATTATTGTAGACGCCATGCTCATTGGAGAATTCGGAACCTCACTCTGTTGCTGCTGCTGCTGCTGCTGTTGATATTGTTGCTGATATTGTTCTTGCATCATTTGTCGTCGTTTCCTCAATTCACTCGTGGGAGAACCAAATCCAATGGAAGAGGTTGGACTAAATGCCTGGGATTGATTTGTTCGCGACATGGATGGTGACGTGATAATGGTGGATGCAGTTTTGGAAGGAATGGTAACTTCCATGGCTGGCTGCTGATCTCCATGATTGGCAGGTTGGGTGGCTTTTGGTGGTTTTGCTTCCGTTGGTGGACCAGAAAAGAGCTGCTTTCGTTGGACCGGCTGGTTACTGATACTAGTATTTCGATTCCGATTCGCCTTGGCCTGAGTTTTGTTGTCATTGGTTGGGTGAAGATAATCAAAGATATTATCCACTGCACCTGCTGGAGAGGGAGGTGTGGCATCTGATGCTTGTTGCTTCATTTGTTGTTGCTGTGACATGGAGGGTGGAGTCAGTACCATGGGACGATCTGGGGTCTTTGGTGGTTTCGGTGGCGTTCCATCTCGCTTCTTGGCAGGTGTGCTTTGATGAGCAATGGCTTCTCGGTTGTCCACCACTTTTGGATCCATCATTGCGCGTGGGCGAATAATCTCTGACTTGTAGCTGCCCTTGTTCTTCTTGTTGTTGTTGTTGGTAGCTATTCTTGATGTTTCCTCCTTGTCATTTTTGATGCTGGGATGAAGAAACCCTAGCAACTCGCTGGAGGCATCTGGCTTTTTGGTTGGTTTCCTTGCTTTTGCTGCTTTCGCTTGTGCTACAAGTACTACTTCTGGCTTGGGTGGTGCTCGTAGTGGCGATTTGGTCAGTTGTTCGGCCTTTTTCTGCACCTCCAAGGCCTCTTGCAACAAATCATCCTGCTCCTGGTGCAAGTTGGGCGCCAAGGTTGGCACTCGATTTTCTGGTTGTTGCAGGGTTTGCTTTAGCTCGTGCAGGGATGGTGGAGTATCCGTTTGATGCACAATCGATGGAGGAGATTGGGGTTTGTTGGCCGTGTCGCCTTCTTCCGAACTGGAGGAAATATAGGATCGATCCATTTCCGATTCAATTTGGTCGTAATCGCTGCTGGTGTCATTTCCCAGCAACAACATAGCATCCATGGCATCCAATTTTGGCTTTTTGGATGGCGATGGACGATGATGATTATTATTATTATTCTTCGGAACCCCTTGGTTGTTGCTGTTGCTGTCGCTGTTGCCATTGTTGTTGTCCACAAGAGCAGGAGAAGAAGGAGTCCCAAATTCTTGTTCGGCCTTGAGCAATTCCGCCGCCAAATCTCGTTTGGGCAAGGCATCTTCATTTTCCAAGGCCGGTAGATCATCATCATCATCATTGTCATAAACTTCATTATTATCATCACCACCCAACATGTCCTTGGCTTGCATTACTGTCAAATGGGCAGCTGGATTGGTATTTCCCGCCAATAATTCTTCCAACATGACATCGTCCTCATCATCATCATCATCATTGTGATTGTCGTAGTAGTAATCGTCTTCAAATACTTTGGATTCCAAAATACGATCCGGTGACGGTGCAAAGGATGATTTGTCTTTTGCTTTGTTTGCAATGGGAGCATTGATGGATTCCAGAGTTGGAACGGAGGAATCATCATTAGCATTATGATCCGCGTCATAATAATGTTGTTCTTGCTGCAGTTGCAATTTCCGCAAACGTTCCCTTTCCTTGTATTCTTCCTTTTCTAGCTTTCGACGTTGCTCTTCTTTGAATTGTTTTTCCCGTGCGGCATCTTCGTCCAACAATCCCATCATGAGATTATGCTTCAAGGACAAGTCTTCTTCTTGTTTCAAAATATCCTTGAAGAATTGATTGTCACTAACATAATTGGAATTTTCGTCGGTTTCAGTATCGTCATTGCAATCGTCAAGAGCATTGGGATCCGGAATGGGTTTGGGTTGCAACAAATCCCGGGTGGTTAGTTGTGCAAACGGCTTGTCTTGTGCCTTTGTTTTTGCTGCTGGCGCGTCTTCTTCTTCGTCTTGCATGGTTGTTGGTGGATCCACATCCTTTATAATGTGTTGGAGCCGTGACAATATCGGCTCTTCGTCTTCTTCTTCTTCTTCAGGCGGCTCCTCGTATTGTTGTTGTTGTTGTTGTTGGAGTGGTGGTACCATCAGCTTGCGGTTGCTGCTAATGCTACTACTGTTGTTGTTGTTGTTGCTGTTCTTGATTTGAATTCCATCTGATTGACTTCGTGTTGCTGTTGCTGTTGTTAATGATGATGATGATGATATTGTGGATGCTAATAGGCTATTGACATGATCCATGTCGGGCATTTGAGGAGCGGGAGGGTCCTCGTCCATGTCAGTATCATCATCGTCTTCCATCCAATGATGATGGTTATTGTTATTGTTATTGCCTGCTGATGATGTCTTGTTTTTGCGGTTGTCGGAATTCAAAATATCACTCAAATCCGCATCCAATTTGGCATTGGCGTCTTCCATAAAGGCTCGCAACGAATCGGGCACAAAGCTTTCATCATCATCATCATCGTCGTCGTCGTCATGATCATTTAAAGGATTTTGAAATAGTTTGTCGTCTGACGGCGCCGTTCGGACGTGTTCCATAAAACTGGCTTCTTCCATTCTTCCTACTACTGTACTGTATTTTTATTTAAAAAATGCTGTTGTGGTTGTCTACAAACACACACCCAAACGATTCTTTCTAAGAGAGAGAGAGAGAGAGAGAGAGGTGCGTACAGTACAGTACAGTACAGTAGCTATCCGATGGGAGTTTCGATTGTATGCAGTACTGTATATTGATGATGATTGATGATTGATGATTGATGATCGATAGTGTACCTACACACTGCCTGCCTGCATGCCGCTCCACTGTGCGACGGTTATTTTCAATTTTCAACTCGTTCGAATCTTGGTCTACGACTATTTGTACAGCGCATATCTGGTAGGATTCGTGCCAAATCCAGACAAGATCTCTTTTGGCGCGAACCAAATTGTGCTACGATCATTTGTGTAGCATTGGTACATATATTATTGTAGTGTCCATCCATCCACCCGGATCTGTAGAAAATAGTTGGGTTTGGCATCATCATCATTCGTGTCATTTTTTATATGCTTGGTAGCTCCCAATCTCGTTTGGCTGCTTCCTCATATATTTTCTTCAAACTGAAATTGAAGTATCGAATCTCTGCTGCTGCTGCAACTGCCTCTGCTTTGCTCTTTTCTCCTTCCTCTTTAGGCTTTCTTTCGTATCACCATCATCACCATCACCATCAACATCAACAAGAACACCATCAACAAGAACACCATCAACATTATTATTATTATTATCACTCCACCAAAACAAGAAGAACTTGCCACAAAATGACAAACAACAACAACAACAACAACGAAGCATCTTCCTCTCTTCGCATCAAGAAGCTTTCCGACAAGGCCATTCTGCCCACTCGCGGCAGCGAATGGTCCGCCGGACTCGACTTGTATGCGGCCGAACCCAAAACCATTCCACCCCAGGGCCGTGCGGTGGTCCGAACCGACCTTTGCATCGCCTGTCCCAAGGGTACCTACGGCCGGATCGCCCCTCGCTCCGGGTTGACGGTCAAGCACGGAATTGACGTGGGCGCCGGTGTCGTGGATGCCGACTACCGGGGTCCCGTGGGCGTCGTCTTGTTCAATTTGGGCGACAAGGATTTCCAAATCAAGGAGGGTGACAGGATTGCCCAGTTGGTATTGGAACAAATTGTCATGGCGCCCATTGTGGAGGTGGGACAAGACGAAGAAATGGATGTTACGGAACGGGGTGCCGGTGGATTTGGATCGACGGGTGTGTCGTCATCATCATCGTCGTCGTCGTCTCTAGCCAAAAAGCAAAAATTGGACGGCAATGACATGGAGGAGGATCCACCACAACCACCCAAGGTCAGTCCCATCAAGTAAGACAATGATACACAGACATGCATTCTACATACATTACAGAACGTTGAGTAATGTACTCGTAGTATATTATTATCAATTCCAAGGGGGTATCATCAAAAAAACTAAACCACAACATTACATTCCAAGTATTATTTTAATATTGTAGGATTATACTGTAGTATATTCCATCATTTGTCAGTCTCACTTGGAATGTCATGATATATACCGGTAGAGTTGGAATCAATCAACGAATCAATCAATCAATCAATCAATCAATCAATCAATCAGACTGAACAAGAACTATCTTGGAATCTTTTTATTTCTTTATTCCTTTCTATACGGTAGTGTACCTATAGTATCATCCAGCGCGCCGGCTATATATCACGTCATGACAAAGATGATGCCTCGTCCTCCTCCTCACCATCCTCCTCCAGATTTCCCTCAGTAGTAGTAGTACTACTACTACTACTACTAGTAGTAGTAGTAGTAGTAGCACTAGTACTAATGTAATCATCCTCACTCTTTGCAGGTAGTTGCTGTGGTTGTGCGTCGCGACCAGTGCTGTACTTTTGATTGATCATTTCTTGGAGCCCTTCCAATGCCTGATCTACCTCGTCTCCACCACCACCATCACCACCTTGGTCCTTGTTCAGTAGTCCAGTGGTAATGGCTTCTTCGTACAATTTGTATTCGTCTGAATCGACGTGCTGACTGGCAAAGGTTTCTTCTTGACTAAAGACTCGATCTCGAATCTCCTTGGCTTGCAATTTGTCATCTGTTTCGGGTATCGATTCTTTTTGTTTCAGCATGTTCATCAATTCGCGCATGCTCGTTTCGTCGTCATCGTCGTCGTCGTCGTCATCATTATCAAATTTTGCGTTTGACGATAGTGCTCCGTTTGCTCTTGAGTTTGCCATATTATTGGGTCTAGCAGCAGCAGGCTGCTGCTGCTGCTGCTTCTTCGTCTCCTTACTAGTATTACCAAAAATATCATCAATAGTAGATTCTTCAAAAATGTACTCGGGCAGGGAACCATCCGCTTTGATGGACCTGGAAGCTCTCATGTAATCGTCTTCACTTAAAAAGAAGGAAAGATCTTGATAATCTTCTCCCATGATTTCCTCCAATTCAGCATTCCGCACTTCGTCTTGTTGTTGCAATGCTGATGCTGATGCTGATGATTCGTAATCATTCTTGTTGTTGTAATTGTTGTTGTTGCTGTTGTTGTTGTTGCCATCATTATTCGTCTTTTCTTTCATGGCTTCTTCTTGTTCGGCAATTTCTTGCATCTTGGCCAGAGTTTCGGCGTCAAGTTGACCATACGAAGATCGCTCCTTCCTCAGGTTGATGGAATTGGCCCACACGGTATTGTCCGATCCTCGGGCCAGTCGCTGCAGGGATCCTGGATTGTCCACTATGTCCACTATGTCATCATCATTGTTGTTGTTGTTGTTGTTGTTGTTGTTGTTGTTGTTGTTGTTGTTGTTGTTGTTGTTGTTGTTGTTGTTGTTGTTGTTGTTGGCATTATAAGGATTCGTATTCGTACTGGACGACAATGACGATGACAGAGACGACATTGTTTCTTCATCAAAACTAGTAGTAGTACTACTAGTAGCAGTAGTAGCAGTAGTAGCATCAGCAGCATCATCATTGAAATCTGTAAACAAATCGCCCATGGAAAAGAGGTTTAAATTTGCCTCGTCCATTTCGTTGTTGTTGTTGTTGTCGTCAAGATTATTGGACGACGACGACGACGACGACGACGACGACGACGACAACGACGACGCAATGTCTTGAAAATCATCCGCATCGAAACTACCATCAGGATCAAAACTACCATCTCGAAATAAATCACCCATGGAAAAGATATTTAAATCTGCCTCGTCCATTTCATTGTTGTCGTCTGGATTCTTGTTGTAGCTCCATCGTTGGGATTGGGCGCAACGATGAGGAAGGTTCTTGCTGGTGGAGGGTAAAGTCGTCCAGGCAAGAGTATTTTGTGTAGCAGCAACCCCAATAAGCAAGATGTAAAAGGTACTATCAATGCATGGTTGCTTCATATTGCTATAATATACATACATACCTATGTATATGTATGCTTGTTATGGTGGTGGTAATGAATGCGTACAGTAATGCCAGAGGCAACCTTTTATATTTTTACTTGTCAAAGGTTTGAGTTTGAGGTTTTGGGTTCGCTGTGGTCAGTGCATCGACCGTTCGGGTCGAATTAGTCTAGTATCCCGGTAGTAATCAAGAAAGGGCAGCAGTACTGTATGTACATTGGGTGTTGGGCCGTTGTCGTCGACTGTACTTGGTGTATGTAGCGGCATGGGTTGGCGATGAATAGATGGTTCATGTGGAATTGATTGCACTTCCAAAAGCGGCAATGCTTCTGCAGTTCTTGGCGCAGTAGGAGTATCCATTGTGTTTAGTAGTACTAGTTCTAGTCGTAGTCGTAGTACTAGTGGTATATCCTCCTCTGCTGGTGCTGGCCGGGTGCTTCCAGTGCCATGCTTCTACCACAAGTGGAGCAGAAGCAAGAGCCGTCTGCGATAGATGTTGCGCCACAAGCATTGCAATTCAAAGAGTTTTTTTGTCATGGCTGGTCCTCCTCGATGGTGTTTTGTGATCTGGTCTTTCTTCGTTTGAGAAGGAGAGAGGCGCTTATTGTTACAGTATGTGGGTCAGTCTTTCGATGTTCGGCCCACATTAACATGCGATGGTAAATCAAAGCGTGAATGAATTGGCTCAAAGACAAACATGAGGGAAACCAAAAGTACCTACTGTACTATATATGGACCAATGCTGTACTCTTGTGATCTAAAATTTAACTTGGACATGAGATTTCAGTGAACAACCTGAATCGGTGGCACTCGTTCATTAACTAAGACCTTTACGCCGCCCATCAATGTCAGACCCTTCACTAGAAGCAGAGGAGCATCTTGGGACACGTCAATATTTTGTCTTTTGGGTCCCTCCATCCCTCCCAGGATGGCAAGTCCCTTTACCTCTACCCGTACCCCTTGAGGAACAGTAATTTTCAGCCCCGACATGATACTCGGTACGACGCGCACCTTGGTGGCAGGGTGGATAAAATCTGCAACCGAAAGATCTATTTTTGCGCCATCCAAGATCGAAAAAACATCAATCACACGAGGGACAGTGACCTTTCCAGAGTTGAAAGTAGTAGGCGTGTTGATAAACAGAAGTCCACAGTGGGTATGGTGACCGGGTGCACTTTTCAGCATTTCATCTGAGGGATTCTTGTAGAATCTTGCAGGGTTTGTCTCAATGGCACGTGGAATTGCATCTGCTTGAGCCTCTCCTCGAGCCGTATCTTCTGCTGCAGGAGAGGCTTCTGAAATTGGAACCGCGGTCGCCGTTGGGTTTTCCATGGTGGCGATGTCTTCGCTTTCCAAGCTCAACTTGGTTCCACAGGAAGAACAAAATCTCGCCCCAACTGGATTGGAAGTGTATCCACAAGCTTTACAGACTGGTTGATTCTTCACCATTCGAGCATATGGCTGATTTTTATGAACCTCCTTATATTGGTCACTTTGGAAACGTTGTGAAAGTCGTTCAAGTGACACTTGCACGAAGGTGAGATAATCATTTGCACGAAGGTGAGATAATCACTTGCACGAAGGTGAGATAATCATCATGTCACGCAGTATCTAAGATACCCTTCCGCTTGGTGTTCGTTTTGGCATTCCGAGTGATTTAGCATGTACTGTAGCTGGCGGCGGGTTTTGAGGTTATGATGGTGTGAAGCTGGTCTTTTGGGTCAAAAGAGAACCCGGAAACTCAAACCGGAAACCCAATCTCAGGAATCCCGTAAACGGGTTTTCTGAGACCTGCTTGCTTGCCGGGCACTATCGCCGACTAGAAGAAAGGCTGTGGTACCCAACAGGGTGGGTGATGGTGGGAGAGAAAAATGAATTCGTCTGTTGCTAGATGTATCAATTCGACCAGTGACAATAAACTGATCTGTCATTCCCTGACTATCGGACTGGGAGTAGCTACCGGTAGCTAGGAGAAGGCTGAAGGCCAATATTATGGATTGAATTGATTCAGATGACTGGCAAAGTCCAACCACGTACGGCCTTCGACCGTGTTCGATATTTGACTATCGTCAAGATTGATCTTGCTGTCTCTTATAATTGTCACGATAGCATCACATTGTTTGTCATCTTTGTACCAACATACTCCCTTCTTTTCTCGAGGAAAACGAACACACACAAACCACAATGAACAATCCAAATCGAGTACACAATCCTTTGTATGGTAATAATCAACCATCCTCTTCGGGAGTGCCTCCAGTGGGACAGCCACAACCGTATCCACACCAGCAACCTCCACATCAACAACCCCATCCTCATCATTATCAGCAGCAACAGATGCAGCAGCCTCCACTTCAGCAGCAATCTCATCAGCCACCTCTTCAACATGTTGTTCATCAATCAAGTCATCCACAACAGCAACAGCAGCAACATCAACAACAACATCCTTCCCAACTTCCGCAATATCAACCAAAGCCACAGCAGCCACCTCCAGCACAGCAGCCACCTTCCCGGCAGGCTCAGCCTCAACAGCCTCCACAGAAGCCTCAATCACAACCACAACCACAACAGCAGCAAATCCAGCAACTATCCCAAGAAGAGCGGGTCCTAAAATTGTGGAGCAACATGCGCTACACGGTGGCGTCCTCCTTTGAAAAGTCCCAGACTGCCGATGCAGCAGCTGAAAACAAGGACAAGAAGGAATTTCAAGCCCAATTTACTGAACTCTCCAAGAATACCCTGCATTTTTTGACTTATCGTCGGGACTATCATCGATTGTTGAGTCAAATTGAAGCCAAATTGGAGGGCAAGGCCCAAGAACGACAGGCATTGGAGACCTATGTAAGAACGGCACCCCGATTGGGAAAGCGTAAGCGTGCGGATGTGAACGAGGATTCTGTTGCTGCTGCTGCCATTGCTACCGCAGAGACAGGAGCCTCCTAAACAATATCCATTCATGCATGCTTTTGCAAAAGAACTAGAGCTATTGGAAGAAAGAAAATGATTTATAAATAAACATAGAGCATCACATTAGTTGATTGATTCAAAACTGTACACTATTTTTCTTTTACTACTAGTACCTTGCATCTGCTGCATGACATACGTTATAGGTGTCGATCCTTCTTATTGTGGCACCGCGGAAGGGACCAATCCATCAATAGATCCGGCAATTTGAAATGGCAACTTGGACTTGCCTTTGACAAATTTCAGCAATAGGATAGTACTTTCTTTGGAAAGTCCTTGAAGAACGACAGTCTTGCCCAAATCAGTATACTTTTCGGCCAAGCCATAGACGGCATCTACCGCTGAGTGGTCGGCAAGTTTGGAATTGCTAAAGTCCAATACCACGGTGGAAGGATCCGTCTTGCTGGAAAATAGACTCGAAAATTCCGAGGTGGATCCGAAAAAGACTGGACCACTCAAACGGTAAGTCTTCTTATTGGCGTCTCCTGACGAAGTGGTTGTCAAGGTCTGTGATTGTTGGTAGGCAAATCCCAAAGCACTAATGACGATTCCAGCAAAGACAGCAACGGCCAAGTCCTTTTGAATCATAAGGACACTAACTAGAGCAATCACCAAGACGTCCAATTTTGGAATCTTTCGGATCAATCGGAGAGACGACCAGCTGAAAGTGGACTGGCAAACCAACAGCATGACGCCAACCAAGGCAGCAATGGGCACAGAGGCCAAAAGTGGAGCAGCGGCGACAATGCCAATGGCCAAAAATATGGCCATGCTCATTCCAGAAAAGCGAGAAATGCCACCACCACTTTGGACGTTAATGATACTCTGTCCCAAAAGGGCGCATCCACCAATGCCTCCGGTCAATCCTGACAAGATGTTGCCCGTGCCTTGACCCACACATTCGCGTTTGCCGGATCCCTTGGTACCATCGTCAACGAGTCCATCCAATATTTGCATTGTCAAGAGAGATTCCAAACATCCAACTGCTGCCATGGTAAGCGCATATGGAAGGACAATCCCAAAGGTCTCGGCGGTAAACGGGACCTTGGGCAACCCAATCTTTGGAAGGACGGACCAACCGCCGGCAAAGGTGGAAGCTCCGGCAATATCGGCTAGTGTTTTGGTGGGAAGCGAAAAGAAGCGGACCACTATGCTGGCAATGGTCACTGCACCCAAAGATGGTGGGACGGCCTTTGTCAATTTGGGAATTAGTTTGACCAACACCATGGTCAAGGCGGCAATGCCATAGGTACTAGCTCCAACTGGATCCAAGAGGGACAGGAACTTTCCTCCAGATTGAAAGTGCACCAGTTGGGCTTTGGTCATAACTACGGCCAATCCATTGACAAATCCCAGCATGACGGGATGGGGTACTAGTGTGATCAGTTTTCCAAGGCCAAAGGATCCGGCCAAGATTTGAAAAATACCAGCCATCATGGCACACACACTCAGGTACGCTGGTCCATGCGAGGCACATAAAGAGGCAATGACGACACTCACAGCTCCCGAGGCGGAGGAACAGATTCCAGGACGCCCTCCTAAAGTGGCGGCGGTAAATCCAAGAACAACAGTCGTCCACAAACCGACCAAGGGATTGACACCAGCCACAAAGGCAAAGGCGACAGCCTCGGGGACCATGGCGAGACTAACGGCTAGACCCGAAGTGGCTGCCTTGAATAGCTTTTGACGTTCTGGCAAATCGAATCTTGTCTTTTGAGGTTCTTCGACAACATCAGCTTCAGCCTTGAGAGGAGCAGGGGTGGCAACTTTTACAGGTCCTCGCTTCCATGGGGCATTCTTCTTGACAAATAGCTTGGGTTTGGTCCAAGCGCTCACTCCACAATTGGTGGCGATAGATAGGAGCGCAATGATCCGAACAAGCTTCATGGTGATGATTGGCGTTAAAAATTGTGTCGATGGACTAAATGGTTGACATACTGTATCTTCTTGTCGTCAAGGGCGAGAAAAATGGAGGGACTGACGTGTTTCCGATCAGAAATAAACTCTCAATCGAACAAGTCAGTCACTCCTGATTTCAAGGTATCAACGGGCGTACCGGTATTACTCTCCGTGTGAACCTGTCTATCTTCTATTATTTTACAGTCTATAGTACATCAGTCTGATACTGTGGTGCCAAACCGTTTCACTCCATCCGATGATTGTTATCCCATGAAGGAATTGCGATTACTTCCATTTTCGATGATTCATTCATTCAATATTGTGCACGGCCACACTTACATTCATGATTCTGTCTCCTCCCATGGTTGCAGCTGGACCGGATATAAACAGAATGGAATGACATTCGAGACAATCAAATCTGCACCGCTGTTGATGCGGCAGTTATTTCGAATTGCTATGGCGTCGGGATCATTCTGTACTTCAACAGTTTCAAGCTTGTCCTCTTCTTGATGCGGGCTTTCCTCCACTACTGTCTTGGAAATGATGCTACCCCGTTCGACAATGCTCTCTCTTTCAGTAATACTACCGCGCTCCGACATGCTGTAGCGGTCGGAAACACTTCCCGGTTCCGATGATATATGTGTCGTGAGAGTAGTGTGAGTCGCAATGGACAACCGCTTCGCATACGCTCCTTTAGTGTTTACTTCCTCGTGATCGGACATTTCATCAAAGGCTCCCTTCACATACTTCTTCATGCCTTGATTTTGATCCATCTTGCTCTTCCATGCAGCTAATTCCAGCAGAGAAGTCATCTCTTTCAGCTCGTACAATGACAATAAATCGTATACTGCCGCGACCTGCGTATCCTTTTCCTTCCAAGTCTTGCGCCCACCGTCTGGGATCATGTCGATTGCATTGATTATGTCCACCTTCCACGACTGACAGTGGACTTGCTTGAGTCGATCGACAACGGTCCAATATATTACACATTTCAAGACATGGGCTGCAACAAACATGATTGAAAAGTTGTCGACAATCGTTTTCCAAGAAAGTTCCTCGGCAGCATTCTCTGATAATTGCTTGTGGGTGTCCAAGAGGTATTGGACGACTTCTGGAGGAGCATCGCATAAACATGCATAATAGACGGGCAAGTAGCCCCAGGTATCAGTCACGTTTATATCGTCTGGATGGGCTTCTAACAAGAGTTGATAAAGCTCTAAATCTTGCTTCTTCGACATTGCCAAGATGTGGAGGGCTGTCATGCCAAAGGCATCTTGCCGCATTGTCTCCAAGTGCTCTTCACCGGCACTTTCAAAAGAACCCATATCCATCATCGCTTGCGACAGTTCTTGCAACGTTTCTTCGGTCGATTTGTAGGCATGGTAGTAACAGATCTTGTGCAGGGGCAAATCGTCGAATCTCGTCTTTAAGACTTCAATCAAGCTTTCCTCTTCGGGGAATTTGTCCTGCAGTTTGAAGCAGCATTCAAACGCATTATCCCCAATCACGTTTACAGTATCCGGGATGGCCACATTTCTCAGTTCCAAACACTGAAAGAAAGCTTCTGAATGGATAGCAGTCATACCATAAGGAATTTCAACAGAGATCAAATCCGTACAGCAACTAAAGCTTTGACCACCAACTTCATTCATCGTCTTGGGTAGCTTCACATTTCGAAAAGAACAAGAAGGAAAAGCAGCTCTCCCAATGCGCTCCAGCCCTTCTGGTAGATCCAAGGAATTTACCGCGAAACAACTAGAAAATGCCATGTCTCCGATTTCCTTGACGGTTGGTGGTATTACAGGTTCTTTCAGTTTATAACAGTCAATGAAAGCCCGTCCCATTATGCGTACGAGACCATAAGGCAATTCTATTGTTCGCATAATGCCACAGCCCGCAAAAGTATCCCAATCAATGACGCGAACACTTGGATCCACTCGCACGTGCAAAACATCGTCGGGTATTTGATCTCGCGTTTGGCCAGTATAAAGATACAAATCAGGATTCGTGAAGTGCGTGATGGCCCTGCGAAAGAAGAGCTGCTGCTGCTGAAGAAACGATATCTCTCTGGGAGGAGAGTCTTCTTCCTCCTGTTCTGCCATGCTGAAGGTGAGCTATTGGGTTGGGGCTTTTATTTTACGCACGCAATGCTGAAGATATGTTATGCCTTGTATATTCAGTACAGTAGGAGATGGGCCTTTTTGAGTAGTCAATGATGTCAACGTGAAGTCCTTCTCGGGAAACGGTTGAATCCATCATGGAGAACGGAAAATTTGTGGTCATGCCGTGCGTGTCAGCGCACCTGCCTGTTGCCGAATTCGAAAAGCCTTTTTCTGTCTTCCGTCTTGCCATCCATCATAATCTGTCTTGCCGTCAGCCCAGGATAGAATTCGCATAGTCCAGCCGTCATCCGGAACTTGACCTTCTGCACAACCATCTTTTGAAAATTCCTTCATTCTTCATCCGGAATGAATGTGACCCTCCGTTAAATTTCTCCGTAAAGCGAAGATACAAATGTCTTTCCATCAACGGGAACGTGACATTCTGAGCGGTTTTTCACAGCCAAAGTCTTTCCGTCGATGGGAACGTGACATTCTGAGCTTATATCCATCTGTCAACGGGAACGTGACATTCTGAGCCGACTTTCACTTCCAAAGTCTTTCCGTCGACGGGAACGTGACATTCTGAGCCGACTTTTGAAATTTGGATTCGTCCATCCGTCGACGGGAACGTGATGTTCTGAGCTAACTTTCCATAAAACGTGAACTTCCAAGCTAGCTTTCCGGTGGCAATGTGTGAACAAAGGTCCTCCTCTAGATGAGAAGTCAAAGAACAGTTTTACAAATGTCTATCAAGCCCAAAGAACAGAAAATATAGTACAATGAGGGCAGAAGTCAGCTAAGGATATATCAAGACATTCTTTACAGTCATCTTCATCGAATGAAGTTAAATTGACGAAGTACACATCAGAAGTTTTTACTTAACGGACACAATTGGGACATTACGGAAAATCTCTGAGCCGACCTGGCAGGATCTTTCACAAAATCGATGGGTTCACGTCGGATTCCGGCAACCTCTTCATATTTTAAGGATTTGCAATTTTGGGATCTCTACACCATTACTACGGTCATCAGAATGCAGCCCAACAAGAAAGAAGTCAAGAAGGCAGCTACCACTGCTTCAAAGGCAAAGGCCAACGCCACTGCCAATGATCTTACACAAGACGTCAGACCATATGACATTCTTTGTGGCAGAAGCAAAACATGTTTCAATAACATCGGAAACCGTCGCTTCCGCATTACAATTGGCATGAACGTGAAGAAGTATGATTTGCTTGCCAACCGAACTGAACGAGGAAAGTTCATTGTTGAACTGTCTCGCACACTCCGAGAAGAGGCTGGCTACCGCTTTTTTCGCGTCTCAAAGAAGAACGGAAAGGTCGAACTATCAGACGACGAAATCCGAGCCAAGATCGGCCACGCACTTCGTGACCTGTCTATCACTCAAGCTAACGCAGCTGAAGCGGCGGCTGCCAAGTCTGTGACCAGTTATGAAGAAACCAAGAAGTTCACCCCAACCATCAAGTCAGAAGCCAAGGTTGTGAGTCCTGATGCACAAGTGCGCAGAGTCACAAACGATTTCCACACCGACAGCAATGGCATGCTTATGCCCATTCCACAGTGTCCCGATCTCCAAAAGGATGCGATCATCGACAGCTCCGAGACCTCACAAGAAATTCCCAAGAACATCTACTTTTCTCCACAACAAGACTTGCTTCCTGGATCCGAGGTAGCACCACAGTCCCCCAAGATTCTTTTTATCGAATCAAATTTTACAACAGAACAAGAAACTTCGATTGGCAAGCCAATTCCAATTGAACAAGATTCTTCTTCTGAGAGTTCTGTTCACAAGGACAAGGAAGTTGCCTGTGACGACTATCATCTGATGCCTCTCAACTTCGATGAGCATGACGACCATGACACCGATATGTTGGAACCAATTCCCTTGGATATGCTTCCAGAGTATTATGCCGACTCGTTCAACAAAAATCCATTCTACATGGATCATGGTGAAGATAATGACAACAGCGAAGAGATTTGCAACAAAATCCGCAAAATGCAAGGTTTCCCATCCTTCGCCTCCCGCAAACATGAAACCATGTCTGCGGGATCGGCAGACGATCACATGATTACTTCAGACGACGCAGTCGGTTACCTAGCAATGGATGTGTCGATTCTTGCTTGATCGAATCATATTAACTGCAAACGGCAAAAGGCAAAAGCAGCTTCCAGTTGTAATTTCTGAAGACAAGCTTACTGCAACGGCAATTGTGATCAGCGCTTGATCAGTTTTTGCAGTTGTTACAGCTTGGCTCCCTATCTAGGAGGTCCTTCTGACACCAGTGCGATCGTCTACGATAGACGGGGGATAGAGATGAGATCCATCTCAATCGTTATGAATTGATGGGGCATGATCAAGGCGTAATTTACTAGAGCATACATTAGTACTACTACATTTTACAAATTGCAATCGGAAGACTTTCCAAGTAATTCCCTGAGTGATCGATTAGTCAGTACGAGTTGATTTTCACTTGATTTTCGCAATGCACTATATGTAATAGAAATGAAAAGAAAGTCTTCTAGAAGGATAGCCTTTCCTATTGTCGCAAATCTCATTTGATTGATTCCAACAACACGAAAGCTATTAGATTCCTTCTTTTCGGGCGGATAATTGAAAGACATTGCGGTGAAATAAAGACACTTTCAGAAATGAAGGGAAAACAGTGTCAGTAATTAGAAACGAAATGACTGAAAATTACGTGAAGTCCCATGCACTTTCTGCGATTTTCCGGGGAAGACAAGATCTCACTCGGGCACAAAAATTCCAAATCTCTCAAAAACTTCAGTGCACTCAAATTGTTGACTTCATCCTCAATTGAATAAACCATGACTGTCATTTGCGTACCTCCCACACCCACTGTCCGACATGGCATCTCGACTGCCAAACCACTCGCTCACACCGTTCTACCCCAAAAAAGGAAAGTCCGATTCAGTGAACGAGTAAGAGTCCGACGTCGCACTCAAACTCCTCTCACCAAGGAAGAGTTTCACGCCACCTGGTTCACAGCCGAGGAACTATACGATCGCAGAAGGAAGGACAAGAAGCTCAGATACGCCATTGCCCGTCAACCTGAGGCATTTAGCACTGAGCAAATGCTCGTCCTTGGATTGTACACTGAGGATGAACGCCGTCAACGAAACAAGCGTGCACTTCACGCACAAGCCTTTGTTCTTTCTCAACAACAATCGATGGATGTGGACACTGGAAGCGAGTCTGATGATTCTTCCACTTTCACCACGTCCACTTACAGCAGCTACGCTTTTCAGTGTGAAGCAGCCGCCTCTGAGGCTCACTTGCGGGCAGTCCAACATACCACCCATGTCCAGACCATTGACAACGAAGATGCCGCATCCGAACCCGACATGAGCCAAGAGCTCGTTGTCAGTCCTGAAGCTGCTCTACCAAAACTGCCAACCATAAAAATTCCGAAGATGAATCCGCCTCAAAACCAGCTTGGGATATGGGCCGTTTGTGCCTGAAAGCAGCAGTTTTCATACCAACTCCAGTTTTGAAGTTTCAACAATGGAACGCAGTTTTGATGACTACAATTTTGCTTCGCACGCCTATTTTAAAATGCAATGAAATGCACATACGTACAATTAATCATATTAACTCGGCTCATATCACTGTGGCATCCGAGTTGCCTGTTTAGAATGATTTTTAGTAGTTCAAAAAAGGATGAAGACTAGCCACCAAGAAATAATGCTGCCACAAGAATTTCAGGCTGCATTTCTTCAATTTGCTGTTGAGAGCTTTGTCTCATCAAATTCAACGCAAATTGCCTTCACTGTCAGGCGAAACAGAGGATAACACTCGAGTCAAATTTTCCAATCCCAGAAAAAAGACAGTGCTACAGTACCTGGTAGTCTTCCAGTATCTTGAATCTTGACAGCAAAGTGTCACCAGTCCGTTACTGACGTCAATTTCGATCAGATTTCTGTTTCAGTCTGATAAGTCAATTTGACTCTACCGACTAATCTGCCTTTCACATGCTCAAAGGCTCAAAATTCGAATGTCGGATTTTGAATGCCTCCACCCTGTACACGTGTACCAGTAAGGTATAGTACCGGAATGTACCGGTATGGTTCCGCACGACACGAGCTTTTGAGAATCTGCGACTAACTCACTCCTTGGAACGGCCGGGAAATAGCATACAATTCTTGGGAGTAAATATTGATTTTCCCGGCCGTCCCACTCGAGTGAGTGGTGGGATGCGCGGATCCAGTCCTTTCTAGTACACATGGTAACTGGCAGCTATGCAGTATCTGAACCATACTGTAATGCAAAAGGAACCAGCTGTAAGCGACAATATCATTTGCTCCCCCCAGCAGCACCCACATGGTAGGAGCTCCAGATAGAATGTACAAAGAACTAGCGCAATGTAGGTAGCGTTCATCACAAATCCGATACAATATGTGCACAGAATGAATAGTATTGCAAAAAAAGTCTGTGATACATTAGTCCTACTGAGTGTAATATTCAATATTTGAAAATGAAAACGTGAAGCCGAGCCATGATACAATCTAATAGTACCAACGATATGAGTGTAGCCACATGGTTTGGCAAGTTTCGATACTTCACTCTGGTTGGTTTGATTGATGCCTCCGCACCTCCAGAGTCCCATCAATCGTGGCTCCTCTCTTCATCGGCACAGGTAATCAATCAGTCAAAAGCTGACCGATTGGACCTTTTACTCTTGGGTTGATATCTCACGTGCTGACCAAAGAAAGTGTTTCAAGGCCTTCTGATAGGCAGCAAGACGAGTTCAGACTCATATCAAAGGTACCAACGGACATGTTCGTTCTTTGGCTCCGGCCGGATCGTTCATTTTGTAGCTCAAAGGTTCCAATGGACATGTTCGTCCTTTGGCTCCGACCTGAGCGGTCCTGACCTGATCGTTCATTTTCTAGTTCGGAGTGTGTCCAAAATTCATCCAATTCATCATCATCATCGAGCGGAGGCAAGATGCTCTCCGCAGGAGGGCCAAGAAGGCTTTCACAAGCTTCTCCGACCTCCAATGGGAACAGCTTCAGGTTCTCTTCGTCATTTCCACCAAAGAACTTCCTGATACTCTTGAGTTGATTCGATTTCAAAGGAGTAGCATCCTCATCATAAGGAGACACCTGGGCCATTTGATCCACTGGAGGACTCAAAGAGCGAACTTGCTCCGGTAACGCAGACTTTTTGGAGTCTGCAGCTTCTTGTTGTCCCATGGTGGACATGGAGGCTGTCTTGTCTGTAGAAAACGAGGAGACGGGTATGGGGGTCGGGGAGACTGATGTGTTCGCATCCTCGTCATTGACAATGTTCGCAGAAGGAACTGTCTCCAGAGATGCAGAGGAGCGAACACTCTGCAACTTCTTGTCTTGTTTCTTGTAGGGTCCTGGCCTTGGAACTCTGGAATCAGGGCTGCCTTCATCTTCACCGTTTTCACGTAAGACGGTGGAGAGATCCCGAAGAGCGTGACCGATCTTCGCGCGCACCTCATCGTCACTGAGGTCTATTGTCTCTGAATTCTTCCCGCTTTTCTTCTTGAGAAAACGAAAGCCTACTTCATACCTCATTGTATGAGCAAGAGACGCAATGAACTTGCTTCTCTCGTGGCGAGAACGCAAGGCATTGTACTTTTCTACATTCATATTAATGGTAATGCGAAACCTGCGATTTCCAATGTTGTTGAAGGAATTGCGGTTCCTTCCGCATAAAATATCGTATGGACGAGGATTTTCAAAGGTACCTAGTGCAGCCATTGTGTTATAACTTCTCCTTTGTCTACAGAATGAGGCTACTGATCGGATGTCGGAAGTTAGAAGTTTGTTGCAAGTCGAAGGTCGACGCTATTTCCTGAGGATGAAAATTTATTTTTGAGCTGCGTTCGCAAGAGCAAGAATAACAAAAGATCGGCTAAGCCTTCTCGCATTTTCGAATTAAATTAATAATAATTATTTTTGTAGATTAAGATCACCTCATTCATAAGTGTCTACAACAACTATGCTGCCCCTTAAACATTTATCGGAAACGTACCACGAGCAACACTTATTTCATGTAGGAATGGTAATATGGACGTATCCGTTTTGCTCGTGAGATTTAACTAGTTTAGATAAAGGTTATTCGTAGAAAGTTCTCTAATCACTATTTGATCTATCTTCAACAAATCATAAGCGTGGATCCCTTAATTTCGAAATATAGCAGCCTCCTCCGTACCCGGTAACGGCGCAAAAAGCAGGAAAGTTCTTCCGCGGAAAGCTAACACATTCACCAACCCACTGCAGAGCAGAACGATTTGATGGCACGTGATCAAATGCCGCTTGGCCACAAGGACAGCAAACGATGCTGCATGATGGCAGGACTTTCTTTAGCTGCTGTAGTGTTTAGATTTATATGTATGTTGATCTACAGCACCTGGTATTATCGGTAGCAGTTTCATACCGGTAGCTGTTGTTTGTGCTGCCTCCAGTCGGGCGGGTGGCGTTTGCAATTATCCTACATTCGTTCTCACATTAGCTTGAGCACTGCGAAGAAGAATACTACAGAAACGTGTTACTGGCGCTGGATAATACCGGTACGGTAGCAGGTATCATGAAACAACATCGACCATTGTTTGAACCATGATCTACGGTATGATACCTCAGTCACATGTGCATGGACATACCGGTACGACTCAATAAGACGATTGGTATTATATCTACTAGTGCTAGCTAGCAAAATTCAAAATACGAGGTGCCATCTCATATCCTTGCTGTTTGACACGCGCGCAAATCCGTTAAATATCGGCGGGGATCATTTCGTTGGCAGTCACGACTCACTCCCCGCGCTTTCTCCGCAAAGTTGCTATTGGGTTGCAGAAACACAATGACAATGGCAGATCGTCTTGGCTTGCTGTGGCTGTGCGTGGGAGTGGCTTCTGCCCAAACACCACCCGTTGGGCACATCGCAGGTAACCCAAACCTTTCTGCAGGCAATTTGTGCGATTTGAGCGATCCAAGTACACTTGTGGGTGAGCTATCAGTCAGCCACGTTGCCACTTTGTTTGAAGGGTTTGGTTCCAGTGCAGCCTCCAAGGATTATTTTATTGCTGGATTGACATCCACTGGGGTCCGCCGCTCCCTTCTCAAGTTTGATTTGGCAGGTGTGAGTTTCCCGGCCGACGTTCAAGTGTTGTGTGCAGAAGTTCGATTGTCCTTGGATGTGAACTTGTCCTCCTCCGATGCGGCTCCACCAGAAATTACGCTTCACGAAGTCACGCAAGACTGGTCCGGCAATGCAGATTCACAATTTGAAGGTCTGAATGGGAGTCCAGCCGTGAATGGAGATGTTACATGGGAATTCACGACCTATCCAACGACACGATGGGCAAATATGGGTGGTGATTTTGCAGGAGATCCATTGTCACGACAGCAAAAGACAACGGCAGCGGATGGCGCCGAGCACGAATGGTTTGGAAATACGAAACGAATGCACGCCTTGGTGAATCAATGGATTGGCGATAGCAGCAGCAATCATGGACTTTTGGTCAAAAGTGACGAACAGCTGGATGATCCCATTGCATACAATGTTTATCATGGGGCTGAAGTTACTACAGGTCTAGCCCCCAGGTTGATTGTGATTTACACGGCTCCTAGCCTGGGATATCCACACAAGGTAGCTCAAGGTCCTGGAAGTCCAACGGGTAGCCCCACTATATTTGATGATATGCTGGTCGGCATCCCCACGGACAGTCCAACTGCAGGTCTTGGTGGTGCTGGTGGTTCTACAAACGGCGATAGCCCAACCATTGGTCCTGACAATGGGGGCAGTATCAGTAGTGATAGTGACAGCGATTCCGAAGATAATGCCTTTGGATTTACGCGGGAAAGTAAATCCAACACCGAGTATACCGCAGTCGCCCTCAGTGTTACGGGCATTGCGCTTGCTGCAGTCGTGGCTTCCTTATTTGGCATGATTCCGCATCGTGCAGAAACCACGGAGGAGCTGGGAGAGCAGGGAGGCAATGTTATAGCACCGCAATCAGGCGCTCCAACAGAATTGGTGTAGACTGAATGTACGTGCAACATTTGATAATGTGAATAGCTACGGAATTGAGGAGCAATTGTTTTGGTAACCGAACCAAAGGCAGTGGATGGCTTTGCGTTGGACCAATGAAGGGACTCCCTCAGATTCGATTACGAAAAAAATAGAAACAATCTGGACTGGCTGGCAGATAGATCAGTTGTTCCAAAGACAGTATACGACAGAAATAATTATGAATACCGACTGTGATGTATTCAAATCACACTGCTTACCCCACATAGCGAAGGCGGGTTTACAACAACTACTATGGGTACCTGTCTGGCTGGTATTGTATTGATAGGTGTACAGTACACGTACGTTAGATAACACAGATTGAATTGGCTTGGCTTGGATATGATAGACATATTACGGTACCGGTAATAGGTACTGTACGGTAGGGACCGGCACCATGCATCGGCAGATTTAGATCAATAAGACGTTGATATGGTTCAAATATTTGACTCTTTGGAGTCCCACACGCTCGCAAAACCGTTGTCACAAAATAGTTCTCAAATACCATCGCGCGTCATCACAATCGCCAAACTCATAAAATCAAAGAAAATGACAAGACACCTCCTTCTTCCGCTATTACTATCTCCAGCCTTCACAAATGCCCAAACTGTACCCGATGGGCACACTCCAGGCAACACAGAGCACCAGCATGGTTTCCGTCTATGCAATATGAAGGACGACAAAATGTTGGTCGGGGAGATTTCCCTGAGCCAAGATGCCACTCTGTTTGCAGGCTTCAGTTCCAGCACAGCATCCATGGAAAAGTTCGTCGCTGGTAGAACTCCAGATGGTGTACGACGTGCTCTTCTGAGTTTCGACTTATCTTCGGTTAACTGGCCTAGTGATGTGCAAGTTGCGTGTGCAGAAGTTCGTTTGGCTGTGGATCCCCATGCATCGGTGTCGCCTCCCTCGACAAACGGGATGACACTTCACGAAGTCACAAAGGATTGGACCACAAATGGGATCACCGCTCTAGATGGTACAAATGGGGGTGATGCCCAACATGGAGATGCAACTTGGAATTATGCTTCTTTCCCTTCTGAAGAGTGGGATACACCGGGTGGCGACTTTGCTGGAGATACCCTGTCACGGGAAACCATCGTCTCCAGCGCTGACGGTATTAAGTATGCATACTTTGGATCCACAAAACGAATGCATGCGGTTGTTAACGAATGGATCCGAAACCCCAGTAATAATCACGGAATGATGATCAAGGCTGATGAACTGGCAGATGATCCCGTCGGCTACAATGTGTATCATGGTATTGAAAACAACCCCAGCTTGATCCCTAAGCTGGTTGTCGTCTATACGGCTCCCAGTTTGGGATATGAGCACCAAGAGCACCTAGAACACCACACACAAAATCCCATTAGCAACAATTTGGGTGGAATTTTAAATGACGACCCTTCCAACTCCAACCCAATCTCCACTGATGGAAATATCAACCAACCCACAGAAACTCCCACAGAAATTGGAGATGGTCAATTCCTTGGTAATGTCAAGCCAACTTTTCCTCCTATCAACAATGATGCCCAAAAGCAAACTTATGTCAACCCTGGTAAGCGACAAAGCAACTCCAACCACGAGTACATTGCCATTGCAGCAATTTGTACTGTCGTCTCTGTTGTGCTTGTTGGGCTGTCCGTCCTCAGCATGAGAGCAGGTGTCCCGCAACCTCCGCAAATGTCAGCCGACGAAGTAATTGGCAGCGACTTGAGCCTAGACACTGAAAGAGAAATAGTATAATCATTCCAAAATGTTCGTGATTGGTGAACGATTGAATGATGATTCGCAGCACACACCTCGGAGCAAGAATAGTATCACTAAAAGAAACAATGTAAAGTACGATTTTAACGGTAATTTGCTAGCTGTTCACAGTCTATATATTACATTGTCTATTTGTTGAAACGCATCTAGAATGCACCAACCATGTCCAAATCTTGAGTGGCCAAGATGTCATAGACGCAGTCCTTGCGATCCAACTCATCCTTCAACTTAGCACAGGCAGCTTCAGCCGCTTCCACGGCAATGGTGGACTCCCCAAGCCGTCTGTGACGTTGGCCTTGGGGATCCTCAGGCTCTATGCAACGCTTGGGGAACTGGGGGTCAGACTCATCACGGAATAGCATGTAGTCCGCTGGAAGAACCTGCCATTCGTTTCCAAGTTGCACAAAGTCATCCATGCGCGTGACACCATCACGGGCAAATAGATCACCAGTCTTGAAGTCGCCTAGCATTCCAACCGTATCGCCAAAGGCATCGGCGGTGGCTCCATGAAAGTCGACGCGCACGAATTCGCGGTAGGTAGACAGAACGATCTTTTGATCAGGGTACTTTGAGCTCAAATCGATTTCGAAGTAGCTCTTGCTTGCTTTATCGTTGTGGATGGACAATGGAAAGCCGCCAATGGATGTAGCTTCCCCCTTGTATTCCAAGTTGAACCAATGGTGAGCGTCGTTTTTTTGTGGATCGGCATTTCCTTCAATCTCAAGGATGTCATTGCCAATGCGAATGGCAGCTTTCTTGATGTAACTCCAGTAGCGCACAAGCTTGGTACGGATTTGGACATCCAATCCAAGACCGTCAGCAAAGTCGTGATCCTGGGTCAAAACCAGATCACACTGACCATGAAATTCAAAGTGCTCGCCCTTCCAGGCTTGGACTGCATTTGAAAGAGAAGAGAAAAAGAACGAACACTTTGGTGAGTGTGAATTTATAACACAATGATCTTTCACTTGCATATGGATTAACGAATAACTTACAGTGAGGATCTCCAAGAGACCCAGCTCTGTCCGTAACAGTTTCAGGTGGGATAGGACTGGGGATTGGTGGATCTATCGAATTAGGCACGCAATCAAGCTCCACTGACAGGGCCAAGTAGTCGTCCTTATCATCAGGAACGGCACAGTAGTCACAGTGAGTATCATCACTCTCACAGAAATGGAGGTAAATCTTCACTTCCGCCTTCCCATTAACGCAAACTGCTGTGTATGACTCGATCCATTTCTCACTAACACCCGAGTTCACTTCGCAGACTATATCCGTCGAGCCTCGATTGTAGTTCAAGGCAACCTTCTCGACGGTACCACTGTAAAGGGTTTGGCTAATCTCAAAGGTAACTGCGTCTCCGTCTTGACTGGTGACCTGAATGGGCAAATCGTTCTCGTCTAGATCATTCAAATTCTGCTGGTTGGCGCACTTCTTGGGTCCATTTCCAACCTCCCCAACAAGGGTTTCCTTGGAGCTGGCGTGTACGGTGACAACAGACAAGGCCAACATTAATGCAAATTGTATTGATAGCTTCATGCTGTATCTGTTACTACCGTGACGCAAGTAATTTTATGGGCTGTCCTTGTACTTCAACCCGAAAGGCTCCCACATTTTTTCTTTCAATTGGGTCTCTTGATTTTGTGGCCGGAAAATATCACTATGCGACCCATTGACTCATCACACTGCAATGACCTGCAATCCAGTCTGTGAATGGATAACATTATGACATGCTATCAATTTGGGTCACGGGAAAGGGGTACATATCCAAAAGAGGTTAATCAAAGATGACTGCTCACATCGCTTGGTCATCAAGACATGGAGTGCAAAGACATGAGTCAAGGAAGCAAAGAATGAAGCTATATCGTTCTACTTCATCTTGAATTTATTGTTTTGTATGAGATACTTATGATTCATTCGACTTCAATGTTCTCGTTCTCACCAAATTTGAAAATACTGTGTGGCGGTATTTTAAAAAAGACTGATGTAGAGTAATTCCAAAGCACCAAGTGTTCTTGTTGAGGGATTGTTCCCTTTCGTGTAGGTACTGTATGACTTCAGTGGAGTTCCCGATAACGGAGAGTCACAACGTTCCTGGAATGCTTAGATCATCCGTGGCTGGATATACACAGTTCTGGTTTCAAATGTTCAAGACATCCCACATGCAATAACGGCTAAGAGAAAATGGCGAAAACGGTCACGAGACACAAATTGTGACCCACACTTGGTTTCGCAGGGTCGAGAATTGACGTGTGCCTGTCACCTACTGAATGTTCCTGCTGTGCTATCAATCGTGGTCGAACTTTGGTACGAGCCAGTCATCCTTGTTTCGTACCTAACTGTAGTAGGTACCAGTACGCTGTTTCGTCCGGGTTTGAAATGTCTGCATTCGGATCGCAAATTTTGACAGGTAGAATCATGTAAAGATCAGTACTAGACATATTTGTGGCACATAAAACCAAGAAGAAACCGAAGGCGTGAAAAAAAGTTTTACGATTGCAAGCGATTTCTGTGCAGTTCCAAAGCAAAGTATGTTCTTTTCCGTGACTCATGTTACTTAACGCCTCACGATAAGACGTGGCGAAAGAATGGCAGTTCACAAAATTGACGCGTTCATTCTCTGATCGGGCACATGAATGAGGTTTCCAAAACGGATTGACACACAATCACAATCACAAATTGCAAACCAACACAAATCAAAAACACAATCAAATTCAAAAAGAAAAAGCGATAGCATCACAAATTCAAAACATGAAGCATATGAGTAAGACAATGACAACCTTGACCAGGCTGCGTCAACACTATGAAGAGGAACAAGACCAACAAGAGGAAGAAATGGAGCGAGAACAAGAGCAAAAACAGCAACGAGAAGAAAGCGAAAGTCGTGATGATTTGGGAAATCGTGGCTTTACACCACTCCCATTCAACAGCAAGAGATCGATCGACGTTGTTGAATTCAATCCAGAAGAATTGAATAACATTTCACCGTTGAAACCAGAAGAAGCTGACGAATCGCAACTCGCAGATTTTCTGCAAGGCGATGATTTATCCTTTCTACAAGAAGTCAAGGGCGATCCGGATGCAAACGTTCCGAATGTTCCGCAACCCAAGTCGACCACCATGCACAGAATACCAAGTGACTTTCTGGTGACCTTCTATGGCGAGACTCCTGGAAATAAGCGAAGACGACTATCATCTATGGATGATGGTTTGTGAACAAGTTAACAAATCACCAAGCTAAATAAACAGCAGGCCACAGGCATTTTGTACGAGCTCAGTGACATCTGAGTCTTGATTGCCTTGTAAATACACAAACTAATTTTGTAAAATGCTACAGTTTTACTATAAAATCTGTTTCATTGTTTTGATGATCGGTTCTCACATTTCCTTTTGGAACTGTGTAGTTCATACCACGTTCTACGCAAAATTTTGTGAAGGCTACCAACTAGTTTTACTAATGATACATTTCATTGTTTGAAGAATCGTTCTCATGTTTCTTTGCAGAAAAGCCGTACCGGTAAACTTCGTATCAAGCTCTGTCGTGACAGTGAGAAATCGCCAATTGACGCATCAACATATATATGGCACGATCCAAAGTATCCAAGTCGTGTGAGATGTTGATATCCTTCGAATCATCGTCATCAACAAAGCTTCGCCATGCAAACCGTAGGGTGGTGATTGGTGATTGGCGAAAGCTTCCAGCTGTCATGATCTAAAAGTCGGTCCGAAGCAACCCACTACCGTCGTTTTTTCTAACTGTCAACCAAATCGAATCATCTATCCAGCCTTCAGAAATCCCATGGTAGTTTGAATCGTACAAGCAATCGCTGCAATGCTTGATGTCACCAGCAAGAACCATGAAAATGCAACGAGTGCCTTTGTTGCATTGTCTGGCATCTGCTCACTCTCGTGTTGTAGCTTGAGATAAAAGGCGCACGGAAGAGTAAAGGCAATCAAGAAAGCCAAGAAAGATCCGCAAACGCTCCATACCACAGCAACTCCAGGAACGTGAATGGCAATCACGTAGCAAAATATAACAATCCCAAATGTACAAGTATAGTGAATCCACCAGTAGTACTTGTCCATCGTTTTGCTTTGTTCATGGAAGTATTGTGTAGTGCCCAGCACTGTTACTTGTTTGTCGTCGCCAGCTTCAGATGCGAGTAGGGGAGTCTCTTCCCCGGTCACATGCGATGATACTTGTGTTCCAGCATCATGTTTTGCAGTATCACTGCTGTCCTGCAGGAGCATGTTCAAGACTTCCATAAGGCTAGAACGACATGGCAACAAGATCATAGCCATGGCCAACATGATTGTGACTCCGCACCCCAACCGTCCCAACAAGAAAAACAGACCCCCCGAAGCGGAAATATTGTTCAGAATATTGCCATCAGTGTCATCTCGAGCATACAAATAACCGCCCAACCCAAAAAGGAGCATTAGCACAAGAGAACTACCAATCGCACCATTGAGGACCAATCGAATACGGCTTCGGGTCGGCTGCTGCAATGAATTCTGGATTGGTAGTGCGTTGAAAATTCCAAGAAACGAGAGGGTAATGATAGGAAAGGCAAAGAGAACATCATCTGCCGAGCTGCTCCACAATTTCAGCGTCGTTTCTTCTACTTCCACTGCGACACTTGTCGAATGCTCGGGTGCAACAATCGTGATGAATGCGGAATGACAAAGTGCCAAACAAAGAATCGACACGGATGCAAAGCTCACGTAGCAGTTGTATCGTAGCGCGTGTAATGTGTCTTGTACAAAGAATGGACTCATGATCAGAAGAATGACCAGTAGAACCATGGTCTTGTCAATGTCTTGTGCCTCTGGAAACCAAAGGTAAAGGACAGACGTCCAAATGTCTTGAAGCAAGACCATGTAGGCCACCAGCGCAAATTGAAGTATCACAAACAAGAGGATCGATACAAAATATTCCATGGATTTTCCAAAGGCAACCTTTCCAACTTCACCATAGCTTGTTGATCCAGTCATTCGAGCGCACAAACATAGCAAGTACATGGAGCGCTCTGTCACAATTGCAGCAATCACCATCAAGATGGACCCCAGAATGATTCCACACCGTTCAAACGCCAATGGAAGGGACAAGACACCACCGCCCACGATAGTTGCTGAAAGATTGAATGTTGATGAGAACACATTGGCCTTGCGATTGGGTGATTCGAAATCTGGATCCAGAATATCCCCACTACTTGTTGCTGGAGAGGCGGTTGCCATCTTCGTGGCTTCACGGTGACGCGGCAACTGCCGTATTTTGTGGATGCGATCAGTATGCGGTGCGACGATGATTATGACACCAAAATCATTCAGTCTCGCGGGACTGAGGAGACAGTCATGTGGGCTTGAAGGGGGGGCAATGTGCAATGTTTCTTATTGATATAATGGGGACACTGATATTGCACCCCCGGTTAATCTGTGAGAAACATGGTTAGAAAAGGTAATAAGCTTGTATTGTACAACAAGTAGCTATGAAAGGTTAAGATCTATTGCGAAAAAGCATATGCGCCTCTTGATTTTCATTTCTTCATGCTTTTTCTAAAGCAGGCGAATGATGCTCTGGGAAGTACAAGCTACCACAGCTATGACCGCCACCACAAATAGCCCTTGTGCAAACCATAGCCAAGCCTTGCTTTCATCGTTGGGAAAGTGACTGTCTTGTTGAATCTTCACATAACATGCTGCTGGTAGAATGAATGCAATCAAAAAGGCCATGGAAGATCCAACCAAGCTCCAGACGATTGCAACTTCTGGAACACGAATGGCGACCATATAGCAGATGCCTAGAATCAAGAATGTGAGGAGGTATCGTACCCATGAGTTCTCATTCAACCGTTTTTCGTTCCTCTTGGTCACAATGATTGGGTCTCTGATGGACTGATTGATAGCGGAAGAGGACCTGGATATCAAGGGTATTTTCTCACCACGTGGTTCCACAATATGAGCCCCAAAAAAGGCGACGTCCAAGAGTTCCAACAGAGTATCCCGGCATGGTAACAACATCAAGGGCATGGCCAATGTCAGTGTCACACCACAGCCAAAGCGCCCCAAAAAGAACAACTGGGTGCCGATTCCTGCCTTCATCCAATTTGATGGTGTTGGGATATTGTTCAAAATGTTACCATCCGTGTTCATTCCTGAATACATATAGCCCAACATTCCAAAGGGTATCATGATGATAATGGCAAAACCAATTGCACCATCAATAACCAATTGCATTCGTTTGCGACTTGGTTCAATAAGAGCAGCTTGGACTGGCAACACATTAAATACGCAAAGGAAGGAAAGATTGATAATTGGAAAGGCGTAGAGGACATCGTTGAAGGAATCTGTCCATTGCAGAGGTTCAAATTCAATAGGTTCTGTGGCGACATCGCGCCAAATAGCCAAAAGAAGAATTGGAATGGAAGCGAACCCAATGTAGCAATTGAATCGCAATGCGTGGAGCGATCTCTGAATAAAGAATGGGGACATGAGGGCCAGAACCACCAACAGGACCAACTTTTGATCGACAGCTTGACGCATGATAACGGAGACGATGGAAGTCCAAATGTCTTGTACCAAAATCATAAAGGCGACCGTGACGAACATGAGATAGACAAAGAGCACCATCGATATTCCGTACTCTCCTTTGGTTCCAAAAGCAGCCTTTCCCACTTCTCCGTAGGTTGTAGCTCCGCTGATTCTTGCACAGAGGCAGAAAAGAAAGAGAGACCGTTCGGTAATCACCATCGATACAAGCATCAATAACGAGCCAAGCAGTAGACCACATTTTTCAAATGCGAGCGGCAGTGACAAAACTCCGCCGCCCAAGATTGTCGCTGTGAGATTGAAAGTGGCAGCTATCATGCTGGATTTGCGTCGACTCGATGAAAAGTGGGGAGATAGTGTATCGTTTGTCATTGTTGCAGTGTTTATTGACTCGTCACTTCTACTGTTTGTGAATGGGATTCTTTCAAAAAAGCCGGATTGCAGATGTTACTGTATTGTGAAGTTTGTGGTCAACGAATAAAATGCAAATGCACCATAATTCGTCTCCGACCGATCGTTAAGTACAATCGCGACCAGAATAAGTCGGACAAATCAAGCCGTGTCCGTTAGCGGAATTATGGTCGATTTCTTGTGAGTGTCCGAGGGAGTGACAAACGTAAGTGCTCCTGTATGTAAAGATCTCAGTTTTGCAAGTTGCCATCATCGTCACCATGAGCAACGATGCAAATCAGTATCACAGGACGTCAGGATCACTCAATGTAAAGTCATCGTATGGATCAATAAATCACTATAATGGAGTACGCACTCCCCCGAGATCTCCCATGCCGCTTCGGCCTGTCAAGGAAAATGAATCTTTGAATTTTAGTCTTGCGAGCATGGGAAACCTGCTGGGAACAAAATCTAGTGACGACAACAACGATGACGGCGACGACAACAACAATGTCAACACCCCCAGAAAGAGGTGTACGATGGCCCACTGGGTTTTGGGATTAGTCATCGTCATTTACTCCCTATTAATCTGTGTTTTTATTATAGGGAAGAAGAGCCGAGCTCCATCATCACTCGATTCACCAAGTGATGGTTTAGCTTCGGGTGGACTATCAAAGATCCCTTTCCCTTCCATTAACCGCTCTGAGTTTGGAAAGAATCCTCAATCAGCGTCTTCGATTGTGAATCCTGATTTATTTGCTTCCGGCTTGTTGGGAGAAGGAAAGAGCCTGCTGAAGGTTCCCTTTCCTACTGGTGCCTTTTGGACCAATCTTGTCATTCAACCAACCGCCGACCGAGAATTATCCTTTCCGATCATGGCTTACCCATATGCCTATAAATGGAACCCTACGATGCTACAAGTATCAGTGCCATCGCTGTACAGCTTGATGGATGCCATCTCGCTTCGACACATTTTCATGGCAGATTTGACGCTTTCCGTCGCTGATCAAGAGTCAATATCCAAACGTTTCGTCCACTACTTTGATCCCTTGAGTGTTACGCTGCGCTATGAATCCTCCAATACCACAAAGTATTGGGAAACCTTTGTGGTTCAAGGAAGTCCGTACATTACAGCAAAGTACGAGAATATGATTCCCAAAATTCGAGCTCTGTCCATTTTTCACAGCATTTCCTGCCTCGGGACGGATGGTGACACTTGCGTTGAGCTGGAAAGTGATGAATCCACAAAGGTATGTGTGTAAAAGTGTTGGGCACAATCGGGTCCACTAGTTTCTCAGCTCTCGTGTTTGCATTTCAACATTCAGACCATTCGATTGAATGGCACCCAATTTGCACTCGAGACCAACGAAAACCTGACTTGGCTCGTATTTTCATCAGAACCGATTACTCTAGTCTTTGACAACATACGCAAGACGACAGTCAAAACTGAAAACTCCTTTACTGGTATTTTGCGACTGGCCTTGGTTCCGCCACATCTCGAGGAAACGATTGAGTATACGAGCCAGATGCCGCAAAGTTACGAGAGTGTAGACCTTGATGGATCCACTGGCGTGAGTCAATTGATAGAACATGCCAATTCTTATCCAACTGGTGTTGCTCTTTCGTGGAGCTTTCCCTCAAAGGATATGGGCGCTTTGGCATTTGACTTCAAGGTCAAGGAAATGACGTCCCGAGACAGTTCCACGAGCACTCTTCTCATGCTAGCCTTGCCCCACCACGTGGATATCTTGTCGCAACAGAGCTCCAAAAAGTATACACTTCTTTCCAACAAAAATCAATTTGATCTCATCTACGAAACCATCAAGGGCCCCATGAAAGCAGTGGTTGGCAACTCCTGGATTCTCCCGGAGGAACTGACGACGGTTGGTTTTGATCATGATTACACGCTAAAAAAAGCGTATGGATTGAATAATGCTACTAAATCAATCATCATGGATCAAGTCGTTTTGGACGTCAAGCGAGTTTTGCCAACAATGGACGAGAATGTCTACGGTTACGGAAAACAAGTGGCTCGGTTGGCACAATTGATCAACATTGCCAAAACCTTGACTGCAGACCAGTCTGGCTTTGGCAACAAGTATACGTCGGCCATTCACGATGCCCAACTAGTCTTGCACCATTTTCTGAGCGCCTTTTTGAGTGGCGAGACTGACGACTCGTTAGTGTTTGACTCCGATTTTGGTGGGCTTGTCACGAAGGATGGTTTAGACGACTACATGAATGACTTTGGTAACGGCTGGTACAATGATCATCATTTTCATTATGGGTACTATTTGTACGCTAGCGCTTTGATGGGACAGTGGAATGAGACTTTTGTTGACGAGTACGGAGAATATGTCGATGCCATGATGTATGATGTTACCGATCAAGGGACTGGAAGTTCCAAGGATTTTGGCAATGGAGCCTTCTTTCCGTTGGCAAGGCACAAGGCATGGTTCGATGGACACTCGTTTGCTTCTGGTCTATTTCCTTTTGCATCTGGCAAGTCCATGGAAAGTTCCAGTGAGTCCATCAATTGCTACTACGGTGCCTACTTGTGGAACATGGTGAGAGGAACCAGCAACCTTCAGTCGGATAATTTCAACTTTGCTCGATTGCTTTTGGCAACTGAACTTCGTGGTGTGCAAACCTATTGGCACATGCACTCGGTGTCCAATACTAGCATCGCCAAGTGGCAGACTCTATACAATCCCGTCCTTACCAAGAATTTAATGATTGGCAATCTCGGAATGATGGACGTCACAGTGTCGACATGGTTTGGGAATAATCCACTCTATGTCCACATGATCAATTTTTTGCCCGTCACTCCGATTACTAGGGAATTGTTCACTACGGAATACGTGGAAGAAGAGTTTAACAATGTGATTGAGCCAATGTACAACAATGTTGAAATGGCATGGTAAGATACTATTGGGTTGTCCAGTACGATTTGTAGTCGATTGCGGATGATATTCTGACCAATTCATGTTGCTTCTTCGTCCTACAGGAAGGGATATGTGGTGTGTGACTTGGCACTTTTGGACCCAAACAAAGCATTTCAGGATGCCCTAAAGCTACGAAGCTTTGAACTGGACCAAGCCATTAGCCAGAGTCAAGTCTTATATTTTGCTAGCACCATGGCGAGTTTTGACGATTCCAATATTACAGCAAGTAACGATGATTCGTCAACAGGGTCAGATATGAATTCTCCTTATTGTGCCGACCACCCAGGTTGCAACTCTTTGGCACTGACTGGATTGTGTTGCCCAGCACCTTCTGGCGCAAATTTGGGATGCTGCGGCAGTAAATCATCAGCAGAAGGAGGTAACACCACCAATGCTACCGAAACCACTAGTAACGAATCGGATAGCGACTCGTCCTGTTCCCTTTACGAAGCGTGCGAAGCAGCCGGATTGAGTGGATCCTGTTGTCCAACAGAAGGTGGCGTTCAACTGTTGTGTTGCGATTCATGAGTGAGTGAGATGGCATTGTATAAGGAAAGGTTTGCAACCATTCATAAGCTTTCACCACAAGCTGAACTATTATAACATTATCAGCAAAAGGTACACGTCATTTTGAATCTCTGGAACGCTTATCTGCAACTTCTTTTCCCCGGGCAGTTTTGCTTACTACTTTGTGGGTGTGCACGTGAAAACAGATACCACAAAAATTTCGTCGTTTTTCGACCGACTCAATCGACCCAATGTTAGCCTCAGTGCTCTGTACCTACATTTTTATATATTCATTTTCCTCTTTTGGGGTAGTTCCGTTGCCAAACTCGGAAGAATTGAATCTTCGTGCGAAATGTCACGGCGGGGGTTCGGGTTTTGTTTTTTATCACGTGTAGTTTTGGTGGTTGATAGACCACCGCCTGAATTTTCTTCGCCCTAACGCATCACTCTTCCGTACGGTACGTAGTGCACCGTGGTGAAGTAACGAAGAAATTCCACTAATGTCATGCCATTTCCAAACCTGATCCGAACCTTCTTTCGAACTCAAGCTTGTTCACTTCAGCACACGATTTACTGTACCCATCACAAAAACTCAACTCCGATGAGAAAGAACAATTACACAAACTTCCAAACGTTTACTTACTGCAACACACCACACTACAAATGCTAGACTACGCACCTACGATGACGCGTATCATGCGATTGAAACCCAACAACCTGCAAATTTCTATTCCAACCAGGGCTGCTTTGACAAAGCAGCAACTTTCGGCGGAAGCTGGCGACCATAGTCAAGAAAATGTCGAACACAGCATTGAGTTGGACTTTTTCCAGACTTGCCCTCTTGGCTCTGGGTTTGAATTGGATTGCTGGAAAAAGGAAACGCCCCATTTTGCCGCTGAACGAACAGAGACAAAGTCAATGCCGGAAAATTCTTCACTTGATGATGATGATGATTCAGATGATTTTGATTGGGGAGACGACTCTTCGTCCTCCTACAATAGAGCAGAGGAGCAAGACAATAGCTCTATTTCTGCAGATGGCGATCCGTCTGACCCCCACGTACCGAAGCAAGGAATTCGAGGGGAACAACAAGAACCGAATCCCTCCGCAGATGCTGCAAACAGACGAAGTCAAAATATTTCCACATCCATTCAAAATCTCAAGCCTCAATTTCAGGCTGCAGCGGATCATATTTCTGGGAGACACGTTCATTTTGGAGCCGCAGTGGTCACCGCAGAATTTACATATGAAAAACCATCCAACGATGATTTCTTTCAGCTTTATTACAGTGCCCATGAACTTCAACGCCTTCAAGACCAATACAGAATTGATGTTGCTTGCTATGGCAAGATCCATAGGAAGTCCAATGTCCAGAACAATAAGGTTTCGTCAGGGAGAGTGGACGACGATGGTGAGAATGATGTCAAGCTTGTCGATTATTGTCCAGACTATCCTGTCTGGTAAAAAATTGGAAAGATGCTTCCGTCACCACTTCTGTTATAGTAACTTAGAGATAAAAATAGACAATGTCAAAAGTAGAGTCAGACTATTTATATTTGTTTTTCTGTTAAGGTGCTTCCGTCACCACTTTTGTTATAACTTAGAGATAAAAATAGACCATGTCAACAGTAGAGTCAGACTATTTATATTTATTTTTCTGTTTTGGTTGTCTCTTATGGCGCCTGTCCCTCTGAATTCAAACATGGAGATCTGCCTGTGGTGTCTTACATAATCAGTTGAACAACCATGGAAATAGCATCCAGGCATGCAATGAACGAGTCGTTGCGTGGTATTCGGAACGCCATTCATGCTAATCCAAACAACCCATGGGCACACGAATCGCATACTAGTCATCGACAATATAGACATCGCACTCTCATCCATTCAGTAGTTTTTCACGGACAGGTATCCTTTTGCTTTTTTGACTAGCCGCCTTCATCTTGGCATTGAAGATGCTCTGATTTCGTTGCGAGGGGCTTGCTGAAGCAGCTGCTGCCCTACCCAACGAATTATACCCCCTTGGCTTTGTAGATGCGACGCGTTTTCGTCCTGCCTGTTTCCTTTTGCTGTCAGCAGCAGCAATGGCCAGCAACCCTGGATCTTCACCCTCTGGACTTTCCTTGGTGAGAGAGGATCGATTCGGGCCTCGAGCACCCACACGCCCCAAGGCCACGATATGATTGGATCCATCCTCTTCGCCTAATTTCAATCCATTCTTCAGGGCCAGTCGATGTCTCTCCCGACGAGAGCTGGCCCTTTCGTAAATGGTACGACCAGCCGAGACATTCACACTTCCTCGTCCCAGAACCAAGGGGTTCTGGTCTTTCTTGTCTTCAGTCTTGCGACGAGTGCTGCTGGTTGGTTCCAAAACTGCGGATGCTGATTTTCGTCGTCTCAGAAGAGAAGCACCAGGTTGATGTGTGACTTTGCTGCACGAAGAGCGACGCTTGATTATATTATCCTTGGGCATGACTATCAACGAGTTATCATTGAATTGCTGTTGTTGTCAATATTATTATGCATTATTGGAAATCAGGGGATGCAAAGAGGCCTAGTCAAGTACGTCATAATTCAGAGCTACAACAGTACCAGATACTCTCCGTCCTACTGCATTGGAGATATTGTTCTTCTCCTACAGTACCAGGTATGCGGCACGAGATGAGTACATGGTTCCCAAAAGATTTGTTTGGCTTTTCTGTCTAAGTGAGAGTCCACCTAAGCAATACATTCAGCAATTACTGATAGTAGCATGGTCGATATCCATGGCAGCTCCTCAGCCACGACACTAGTAGCTACAGTAGCTAGTAGTATCTGCCGGTACGACGGTACTAGCCACCTCCTGCTGCTAAAGACCACTCATATAGTACCTTGTGCTGCTCCTCTGCAAATGCGTGCGCGACTTACCCACCTCCGTCTTGCAGCAGGTATTCGTATACCACAATCAATCACCATCAACAGCCACCTGGCGTGCGAAGCCTCGCAACTATCTTGATTGTCGTTCAGTGTACACGAGCGTTTTGTGCAATTCCCGGTTCTTTTCAGCCTATTCTAAAGCTTCACGACCGTGCCACATAAAAATACCTATGGCTTTCACTCGTCCAGCTGCAGCACAGGATTATTCTGTACCAGGTACAATTGCAGTACAGTACCCTACTTTTTACAATACGAGGTACATCACCGTACCTTGTACCGCAATAAGACTCATCGATGACTCATCATCATCATCATCATCACCAAACCTTCGCATTCTATCGTCACTGAACAAGAGCGTTTTATGCCACCCTCAGTTCCTACGCTTATTCTGCAGCTTCATTGGGACCAATGGGAGGCCTCAGTACTGTAGTGACCGAACTTGGGTACCGGTACGTCTACCACAAAGGCGGCGCTATGTGAACAACTTTTGAAAACGTTTTGACACTACAGTATCAGGTACACGTACCGTACACCAGGTACTGAAGTCAAAAATTGAATGGTAAGGGTTTATTGGGGAAAAGGCAGATACTCAATTGGTCGAGGAGGTGGCATTTGAAGTATTTAATTAGGGAACTCACAGAGATGACACAGTACTCAACCGTAGATTCTCTACGTATCTCTACCAATTTATGCTCAAAACAGTAGAAACCTACATCACAGCAAGGATTTCAGCAAAGTATCGGTAAACCAAGATGGGTTGGAAACATAACGCGACTATTCAAATTACGGATTTTGCGCAAGTTTTTTTTCGACAGTGACAACGAACACAACACAATGAGAGGAATAACAACATCGCATCATAGATAAACCAATAGATACACAGTTCGAATTCCTTCCTTATACATACTACCGAAAATATGGGGACGTTCTGTAGCCCTGGATGCCAACTTCATCTGACGAATGGCTTGTAAATGAAAAAATCCTTGATGGAAAGTTTTGCAATACATCCATGCTTCTGCTTCACTGTTTTCTATCAATTGCACCCGATATTCGTAGCACAACTTAATTGTAGAGGCTTTTTACTCATGCGATAGTTTTTCCCAGTTAGTTCGACCAGCTGGGACGAGAAGGAGTGGCTTCTTGTCTCATGGTGTGTTTGTTGATGCTAGCTATTCAATATCGATATTGTTGACTAGTCGGACCCATGCGTGAGAAGAGCAACAGTGGAAAGACTACTGCTATTTCTGTCGAATTCGCTGTCTTTCCCTATCTATTTCTGTCGAGATCTCTACATGCAGGCTTGTAGAATGATGGTGTTGTGATTGGTGGGTACGGTTTTTACCCATAAAGGCTCCCCCCAGATCACAACTAGATTTGAAAACTGTAACTAGTTTCATTGGTTGGATATTTTGTTTTGCGATACCGCGATCACCGCAAAAGAACTCTTGAAAACCTCCTTCTTTTTTTCTTCTTCCTCTTCCTTTCCCCCCTCCTTTTCTGCCCCTTCCCCCCCCTAAGCCGAATGGGGCCTAATTCGGCAGTGTGGCCAATGTGCCGCAGTCAAAAGTTCCGCCTCGTTGGATGAAGTTTGGAGCAACCACAGAATATCATCCACCTGGATGACGCGTCTACATATATAATGGCTTTCCATAATTTGACCTGATCGTGAAAATGTTTTATTATTATATATGTGCCTTTGTTATGTTAGAAGTTCCCATATCGATTAGGAAACGGAAGAAGGCAGTAGAAATTAGCGGCCGTCATCAGACATTGGATTCTCATTTCGTTATATTTTTTATTAATTGTTTGTAGTGTCCACCTTTACTTATAGGATTCTGCGGTTCGTTTTGCCGAGGGAGAATATCTTGGCCAAACTTCCGACTTTGATGGCGAACATGTAGCCGCTCAGTTTTTTTCTGGTGCAATTTCCGATTACACTGTATCGGTATATCGGTATATTGGTATACACACCACAAAGCAGCAGTACAAGTCATCCCCAAGCAAAAAAGAGAGGATGACAGAAGACAACGACAACGTGTTCATCCATATCCGAGCCGCCAATAGCCTTGCAGAGATGCAGGAGGATATCGCCATGACATCGTCGTCATCACTTTCCGACGACCAACAGAAAGTCTTGGGCCTATGGATGATTGTCGCTGGATGTCTCTCCGTAATTGGATCCTTCTTCACAATGTACCGTGTATTCAAGAGTTCAAGCAAGACCAATAGCTACGACCGTATCATATTTGGTCTCTCTGGCTTCAACATGCTCTCTGCCATTACCTACATCATGACTCCCTTTTTGCTTCCCTCCGACGGACCCAGTTCGCGCATATGGAGCAATGGCAACCAAGTCTCCTGTTCCTTCTTGGGTTGGCTCACACAGCTTTCCTTTGCGAGTGTGTCCTACACATTCGCTCTTTCCTTCTACTTTGTGGCCATGATCAAGTTTCGAATCCACATGGACGAGTTTGCGATTCGCTTTGAAGCCTACATTCATGGCTTGACCATTTTCTTTTTTCTCTTTACGGCCACGGCGGGAGTCCCTTTGCAAATGTACGACCAATCCGAAATTGGCATGTCCTGTTGGATTCGAGACGACTTTCCCAACAAGTGCATTGTTGGGGAAGACTGCATTGGCAACCAAATCGGCTGGTTCTTTGGTGGATGGATCGTCTGCGCCACCTTGCTCCTGCTCGTGGTCAATCACGTGTTGGTCTGGTGGCAGATTCGCCGGAAATTGGCGGGAGTGAGAAAGGGTGTGGAAACTCCCACCTGGGCCATTCGCATTCGACGATCACGGAATCAAGCCTTGCTGTATGTTTTGGCCTTTTACTTGACGAACTCCACTCCCATTGTTCTAAGGATACTGGAACAATCGTATGGTTACACGGCGTCCCGGGAACACGAACTCTACCAATTTCTAGTGATCCACTCGTTCTTGGTGCCATTGCAGGGCTTTTTGAATACCTTTATCCATGCCCGCCCCAACTACTTGAAACTGCGGGCCAACGATTATCCCATTAGCATGTGCTTTTGGCTTGCCGCTTGGTACAACCGCATTGACGAATATGTGGAGGGACCTGCGGGAGAGTCCAATCTTGCTTCCAGCGGAGATGGTTCTCGTTCGAAGGAAGATCAAATGTTGAGCCGTCTGGAGAATTCCATTCGAATGATGTCCGAAGTCATTACCGAAGAACTGTCCAACGAAGAAAGTACGGAATGGAGTCTACAAGCACTTCGCAAACTTTCCATGACCCTACCCAATAGCCATAATACCACAGGAAAGCAGCAGCAGCAGCGACAGCAGCACCACCAGTTGACATGAGGAGTCAATCTCAAGAAGAAAATGAAGAAGAAGATGGACGAGAAAGAAAAAACTCAAGAAATAGGTATTGGAAGACTACTTCTTCTCCTACTACTACTTCTACTGCGAGACTACAAAGCTTGCATCATTTGGTCCGACCCATGATAGATTCATTCTGCCCTTCCTTCCTTGATTCATTCACTGAGAAATGAACAAAAAGCTGAAAATCGAATGTGGCACCTGCCAAAAAGTCGACACAAACTGGAGGCAGAACAATAACATATCACAGCTGCTGCCACGTCGTGGCTTATGCTGTTCCGCCTGCTGCTGGAGAATGTTACCCAATTATATGTAATGTCTTGTGCAACATCATGTGTGTTGCCATGAATGATACAAAATATACATATAAAACCCCACTAATAACACTAACGATACCAATCAATAGTCTAATGTCCTATGCAATTTATTTCTATATTCCAATTGGGCTATGACATATGAGTATACTGTAGTATGTAGTATTTTAAGAGTCCATGTGAGTTTCTATCGTCGCAATATTGGGAGGTTTCTCCCAATGAGACAATATTGCACCTACTCTAACTAGCAGTACTAGAGCTCTTCGTAATCATTATTGCATTGTTAGCAGCCAATTAGTACTAGTAGTGGTAGTAGTACTAGCAATCATGATAGCAGCCAGGAGTGAGTCATCATTACAGTAGTGGGTCGTGTATCTTTCGTTCCAAGTTCCCAATATGACTCAAGCACTTCCCAAAAAGTTCTGAGCCCCGCCAATAATATCTTGTTATTAACCCTTATGTATCCAGGAATGTCTGGGGGTCAGTACATTTCCACGGCGCCTACGGCGCAGCTTGTGCGCATTCTGTCTACATCTATCCGTCATGTTGAGCCATCAATAACGGCACATCCTGGTAGGGACCAGTACTTACGCATGTAAAGAGCAGATAGACAAGGAGGGGCATTCCAAATAAATAAAAAGGGGATTGCAAAAATGCACTCGTCCTTTTGAAACAAAGACTTTCACGGAAACAAACGACAATGGCACAAGAGTGCAGATTCGGCTACCATATCGATAATGAAATTGGCTGAAAATGTAGATTTTAAAATAGATAAAAATATGTGCTAATAGGGCATGTAACCATTTTTGCCGTTCAATTGGATCTCCTTCCGCGATTTGCATTATTGGGATGAAACCCTTGACTTGAAGACGATGCTTTCCATAGTCGTTGATGTTTCCACAATCGTTGATATAGGCCTTGTCCCACTCACGACAGACATTGCCCAGAACATTCCTTCCATCGATCTCCTTCTGCACCGTGCTGTATACGCTGCTCTGGCTTGAAAACATTACGTCGAGTTCTTGCTCCTCCACTTTGATCCAAACTTCTTCTCACCCATTCTTCAGCTGTCCCTCCAGGGATTGGAAAACGATCACAATCCTAATGACCAAATCAGTCATAATCGATACATCGTACATTCCCTTGTGTGCTTGTGACTAGATGGTTGATTGCCGATTCGTCCTGGCCGTTGATAGACTTGGAAGGCAAAGGATGCTGGTTGTCTTGTGCAATTTGTATGAAATCACGAAACCCCAGACAAAAATGTTTCACCGCGAGATCAAGAAATAGTTTCACCGTGAAAAAGTCTAGGGCCTATAAATAAAAGAGATCTTTGTGCGACGTGTACAAACAATTCGCGTCATATATATATTTACCTAATTGTTGGAAATGCCAATAATCTTGAGCATGTTGCACTCCAATTTTTCTTCACCTTATCCTCGACGATGACCTTGTCTTTGTCGTGTGCTTTGAAAAAGGTGAAGTGAGTATCCATTTTTCCTTCACACTTATGTTTGGCTATTACGTTCTTCCAAGCGTTGACGAGATTCATCAAGTTCTCACCGTTTCTTTGCCAAATTTGAGACCAAGACAGGCTTGTCGCTTGTTGATCGGGCACGATCTTGTTTTCTGAAAATGTTGATTATTGCTTCGTAAGTATTCATCGCATGAGAACAGATACTGCCTATGGCTATCTCAAGAATAGATGCTTTGTCCAAGACGTTAGAGGGGCCAACATGTCTTTCTGTTATGCCGTTCTAGTATTCCTCATGGTTGAAGCGTCACTTTCGCAAAACCATTTTCTTTGGACGGAAAACCACATGGCACATGAAGTCTATCATAGACTTCATCATTTGGAGCTAAATAAATTTCACGAGAGCAACGAAGATACCTATGAACAGTATTACAACACTATTGCTCAACACTCTTCGATTTTTTATCGTAGGACTATGCTTTTTTGTGTTCTCCTTTTTGTATCTACCTTAGAACACTGACGGCCTGATTTTGCCAAGCGATAACCTCATTAGACTCATGATTGTTACGATCAAGAGTTAGTGTTCCTTTGTGAGGCGGAGGTCTGCTGCAACGACTACAATTTTTACATGCATAGATACGACATTGAACATGTTGGAAAACAATAAGATGCGAAATTTGAAAAATGCTTGTGGGGTTTTCCCCAAATTTGAATCTTGAGATAGCAACCATGATGATCCATCCGTTTTAGCCATTAAGTAAATGACGTGTTGAGCAATCAATAATGGCCATTATTGATTGACTCAACCTATCTTGAGTCAATCAATAATGCGCATTATCGCACGCTCAATTATTGTCCTCAGCTATCGTGGACAGTCACGATCTATCCCGCCTAAAAATAATACTGTGGCTGCTCTACCGGTAGAGAAGAATCCGTCGTTTTGTTGTTTCCATTGAATTCGTCATTCGGAACGGTAAAAGAAACGAAAGAAACGCCCTCGACCATCGCGCCGACTCATATGACCGAACTCAGCTTCGCGCCAAATGGAAGCACAATATAATGTGCAAGCGAGCCTGCACGATGCCATTTATTCCATCATTCTCCATATTCATTCAAGCAGCATCGACTGTTTGCCAAGGACCACTCACTGCTCTTTCGACTTGAGACTCCCATATCGTTCGTTGCATGCACATTGCGTCACAAACTGCAATTGTTCTTGTTGTGATTCTTGTTACTGTTTTTATTCCGAGCGCTGCATCATCCTACCTTATTCTTCTTCCAAAGCAAACAACAAGCAAGAAGAACTGTCCAGCAATCAAACGATCCCCGTCCTTATTATTTCCAATGCTGTTCGCCACACCACCAAAACCACCAAGACCATCCACCGACAGTGTTCCGTCCTCTTCTCCTACCAGTGTTTCGGATCATCCTGCTGGTCAAGACATGATGAAAGAAAGAAGTATGCCACATCCTCGATCCTGCATTTTGACGGTTGGAGCCACGGCTGGCAAACTCTGCATGCTGGCCAATACGCACATGCCATCCGACCCGACCATGACCCCAGTAATGGACAAACAGGAGGAATTGGCAGCCTGCATGAGCGAGTTGCTGCAAGCGTTACTGGAGACGGCCAAGAGTCTTAATTTGGATTTGATTCGAAGCATTCACAACAAAATGGCCTTGAATGCCAAGAAATATCCCGTCGAACTTTGCAAGGTGAGTCAATGGTAGCTATTCTTGCTTATTGGAGTTTGGTGCTTTTCTATTGTTTCTAATGGACTAGTGGAATAACGATGTCGAATATATTTATATTTAAAATATTCACCGAATCATCAGGGCAAAGCTGGCAAGTACACTCAGTACAGCAACCAAACGGGGATCACCAAGGACAATCAATCCACGGAAGATCATGTCGACGATGCCACACCCCATTCTCCCCTTTCTTTCCGTGAAATGGCCGAGGCCTTGCCGTTGCTAACAGAAGAAATTGCAGACTTTGCCAGCGCCCGTCATTGGGATCAATACCACACTCCTCGCAATCTCGTCTTGGCCATGCTCGGGGAAGTGGGAGAATTGGCGGAATTGGTGCAATGGATGGGCGATGATGATTCTGCGTTCGTCGAGGTAGACTCGAAGAAATTGGACAAGTTGTCGCAAGAATTGGCCGACGTTTCGATTTACTTGTTGCGGATTGTCACCGAATGCCAATTGGTGTCAGAGGTCAGCCAAGGGTTATTGTCAGTACCAGCCTAGCAGCAAAATGAAAGTCGCAGGCTTTCAGCTTGATTGACGAGCCTGCCGTGCAGTCGATTTACAATAAAAAGAATAATTTGCATTTAGTTACAATGAGACTGACTGGTAGGATCAATATGCATGACGGATATACACTACTACTAATATCCTTGAGTCACACAAACGTACTTGTTTAGTCCCACTACTCCAGAACAACAATATAACACGACCGCACATATATATCCTCATCGTTCAAACCACAAACAGTCAATATCCCATTGTTACATACTATTATTGTTAGAAAATGGCAATATCCGAAGACGCACCACTCAGTCCGGAAGAAGCTGCCACCTGCAGAGAAAAAGCAAGAGAAGTCTTGTCGAGATTAGACCAAACGACGGATCCCAAGTCGTCTTGTTGGGTTCGACATAATACTAATACTGCGAATAATACTAATACTAATATTAGGAATCATGATGATGATGATGGTGACGACGACGACGAATGCAAGGAAAAAAGCAAAGATGCCAAATACTTTGATACGCATGGGTTCTTGGTGGTTCCTCAATTTGCGAGTGAGGAAATTGTTAGGGATCTCAAAGAACAAATGAAGTCTTTGGTCAAGGAACACTGGCATCCCTTTGATAAAAATACGAATACTAATGGCGACGACGACGACGACGACGATGGGCCAACGAAAAAGAATAAAAAAATCGAAACCTTTGGTACCGACGCCAAGGCGAATGAAGCTCGAGGTGATTACTTTTTGGATTCCAGTAACCGAGTGCACTACTTTGCCGAACAAAAAGCTAATCTACTACTGGACAATCAGGTGGTGGTGGTGGTGGATGATGCTACTAACATCAATGGTGATGACGATGACGATGACGGTGAGACTCTTATTACCGAACGCAAGATATCCATATTGAACAAGGCCGGACACGGAATGCACAATATTCCAGGGGCATTTCAAGATTATACATTGTCCGACAAGATGAGGAATCTTGTGCTCGATTTGGGATGGAAGGATCCTGTAGTGCCGGTAAGCGCCGTGCGGGTTGGTGCAGGGATAGGAATTTTTGCTCCTATTGACGTTCACAATTGGTTCATTCATTCATTCATTCGTTCATTCATTCCATACCGCGTCTCTCTCAGCAAAGTATGTACATCTTCAAGCAAGCCAAGATCGGGGGTAAGTCTACTACTGCACCAGTTTTTGTAAATTGCGAATGCACATGATCTTTTGGACGACGATGGTTCCCTTTTATATATATCCTAACCATTCCATTTCGATATTATTATACCTATTCCCTCCCCATCCAAATACAAAAAACAAAATTAGGCACGGTACATTCCCATCAGGATAGTACCTTTTTGTATACGACTCCACGACAAACCTGTCTGGGACTTTGGTTGGCCCTGGATGATGCCACCTTGGAGAATGGATGTTTGTGGGCCCGGCCTGGATCTCACAAGGAACCCCTGCGACGACAATTCATTCGGAATCCAGAGTATTTTGAACAATTGGTGGAGGCGAATAACAAACAGGTACCAAAAGGGAAGGATGATGTTCCACAACTCAAGTTCTTGCAGCATGATGAGAATCCCAAGGTACATTGGGATGGTGGTCTTCCGACAACATCACTCTTGGAAGAGGGTTTCATTCCGATTGAAGTAAAGGCTGGAGATTTGGTAACCTTTTGTGGGACCTTGGATCATTTGAGTCTACCAAATTTTTCCGACCTTCCAAGGCATACCTTTCAGCTGCATCTTGTGGAAGGCCCCAAAGAGGGCATTACCTGGTCCCCTCAGAATTGGCTTCAGTATCCAGAAGGAGCCAAGTTCATTCAACTCGTACAGGACAATGATGATGGTGGAGACGACGAAAATAAGCCACAACAATAGAATACTACTAGTTCAGTTCAAATGAGGGATACATATCTATAAGGATTCGAATAATACCATTGCGCCGCAATCATCTCCAAAATCAGACAGGCAGCATCTCCTTTGACTATATATAGCAAGGGAAGGCACATTATAAACGAGAGCGTTGGATCGGTTCTCTTGATCTGCCGAAATGAGGCCCAATGATGAGAGATAGGCATTGCTCTTTAGAATGTTCAAAGCATGCGCCTTTTCTTCTTCAATGCTCACTACTACTAGAAGTGGTGGTGGTGGTGGTTGGTGAATAGTAGTATAGCGTTGGTTCCGCCAGCATCAGGCAACTCGACAAGAGGATCGGAATTGGGAACGGACATGATGATGAAGCAAATGAATGTTCGATTGAAGCTTTGGAAGACCTATTGCAATTTGCTGTTCAAAACTGCTGTTGGTCGTTGACAACTACTACCGGTATGAGAACAACGAACATCATGAATTGGATTGAAAAAAGTGGCGCGAGGAAAATGAATTTTGATTCAATCGACTAACGTTATTTCGACTGACGGACCCGTTCGACTGCATCATTCCAATGCTCTCTATCATCCATGATCATGATGCGACACAGTGGTTCATTCATTCTCTTCAGCACAACAACATATATAGACAGACACAATGGCCAGGCTAGGTCGTAAACGAAAGCGACATGAGACTCCTTCACAGTCATCTTCGAAAGCCCTGAAGGTCTTTGTATGCGTTGGGACTCCAATAGTTCTTCTTCAGCTTGTCTTTGTCTTTCAATTAATGCACAAATCAAAGCGGGAGGATGACAACAACATCGCCGCCACCACCGCCACCACCACGGCAGCAGGAGCGTCCCCTATTATTATTGGCGATGCTAATAACGTTGCTGGCAATATAGCCAACCCAAGCACTGACAATGCTCCAAGTAGTCCCGTGGGTTCGTTCAATGGCTATCCAATAACCTATCAAGAATCACAAGACGGACTGGCGTCATCGGTCCACTGCATTGGAGAATCCTACGCACCCAACCATGTAATCAAACGAAAAGGGCTCACCTTTGACATGTCATGGCAACATCGGTCTTGCCAATTTGATTTCTTTTGTTACGATTTGACTTCCCACGAATATGTCATTTTTGAAGGACCGACGGAACAGGAGGCAACCACTCCTGCCTTATTTCCGGAACATGCGGACATTTCGCAATCCTACATGATGGTCAATCAAACGCATCACATTCCAGGACTCCCCTATGACATTGCGATTGGGGGTCTCAATGGCAAATGGACTCACGAAGGTATGGTACGGCTGAAATGGTACCCTACCATTCGAAATGAACTACCCAAGAACTTTTACGCGTTGCCGTCTGATGTTGTCATGATTCCATTTCACTCCTTGGCATCCTTCAATCCTGGTCATTTGGTTTGGGACGACTTTCTTCCAATATACAGTAAGTACACAGTACAGTATGTACATGCTACTGTTTGACATATTTGACATTTGACATTTGTATCTGTCATCGGTGTATTATCTAACTTGTTTTCTAACTTGTGTGTATATGTGTATATGTGTATAGCCCTGATGCACATTTTTGGCATGGAGAAACACCACTTGCTTGCCATGAGATACATCCTTCCGGGCGATGGGTTGTGGGCTTCGTGTGATTGGAGAGAAGATCGGAAAGAAGACTGTGCCTTTATGCTCAAAAAGTTTGGGAATCTCATGGTCTCGAACCCCAAAGACGTCCTTCCATTTTCCACCAGCAAGGAGCCACGATTTCAATTGCTGCCTGCTGCTGCTGCTGCTGGCGATAATCCGCCCCAATCAAATCTGGTGTGTGCTAGGCAAGGACTGGCCGGTATGGGCTCTTTGACGGACCATGGGACGAAAAAAGGTCATGGATGGGAACCAACGGATTATGAGATTGTTCACAATCATGGAAGAGGAGGCCAACTATGGCGCTTTCGAAACTTTATGCTGGGCAATTTGGGGATTCCTGTGTCGGATGCACCTCCTCCAACACCACTCAAGATCATTTTCTCCGAGGGATCGAGCAAGGCATCCTATCGCAACTTTGATTGGAAACATCACATTGATGCACTGTTGGCGGCGGATTTGGGAGATAATGTCATGGTCGAAAGCTACAAGTTTTCCAAGTTTTCACTCAAGGAACAAGTGGACATTATCAGTCAAGCTGCTATTTTTGTCACTGCGGGTGGTGGGGGTGCCGTGACTGCGACCTTTTTGTCGCGAGGTGCCTCGGCAATTATCTTTTATGGATCCAATACTGGTCTCAGGAATGGCCGAATGTCCGGGACACCAGCTCGATTGGACTATGACTACTTTAACAACATGGGGTACGTCCGAATTCATTGGGTTGGAATGAAAAAGGCAGATGCGCACGCAATTCGGTTGGCACGGGAAAAGTCGCCAGAGCAAATTGAGGATATCGATGGTTTTATTTCACTCATCAAACATGACTTGGACATTATTCGGAAAGAACGAAGGCAGTACGATGCAGCAAATCCATCTTCACCATAACGATATGATGGAAACGAAGGCTATAGCCCCCTTGCATACAGGTACAAATGAAATGCACCATTCGTCCCGGCATTAGTAGGCAGACAATGGAAGACTTCCTTTCTGCTTGGATGTCCACAATTCAGAATTGACGTTTTATTTCAAAGTTTCACCATGCGACTAAACTTGGCCCATAGAGTCAAAAACTCATGCCCAAGTCGCAAAGCGATTTGCGAAGGAACTGGATGAGAGCAAAGGACTGCTTGGACATACTGAGGTGGTTCGATTAGCAGCTGTGGCATGGCTCATTCCCTTCTCGTTCCCACAACGTCATTATTGTTTCCATTGACTGAATTGAAGTCAATCTTTCGTGGGTGCATATTCTCCATTTCTGACCGGACCTTCAAACCAGGCTTCGAACTGTCCATATCTATTACTACTGTACGACGTCATGAATGGCAAAATTGGACGGGCTCGATTTGGAGCTGTCGTGTCATTGCGTTACTACTTCTACAATACTGTACAGTAGCTAATGAGAAGAAGAAACTGGCGCGGACCCTCCCTCCCAAATGCAGTACTTCCGAGAAAGCCAAATCCTTTTAAACCAGCATACTCGCTGGAACGAGCAAATCAGGTGTAAGAATCAACGGCTTATTATAATTTTACAATAAGTTAACTTTAGAACACCAATTCCCAGGTAATTCGCTTTCGATAGCGGCTTCATTCCTCCCAGTCGCTGTCATCGTCACAGTCAACGATTTCGTTACATTGCTCACTTGGAACACTTCAAGAGCATCAACAACTCTGATAACTGTTCGCTATTGTCAAGCAGTAGTTCACTGGATCGTTTGGGGGTAAGCAAAGATCCTTGTCGCACCAGCATTGATCTTTGCCCTTTTACTGATTTGGTAATCACCTTATTCTTGGGAAGTTGCCAATGGCGAATGGAACATTTGAATAGCCTCGTTGATGATGGAGCTGGTGGAACTGTTGCAAGAAGATTCGTTCGAAATGTTCATGTTGGTCTCGTTACCACCATTTCTGTTCTTATTGACGATACCGTTGTTCATCTTAGATGCGCACTTATTTGTGAGGTTTTGTGTAGTTTAGTATTCGGTCTTGAAGGAAAAGAGGAAGCTGAATAGAACCCGTTCTAGTTTTGAAACTACTACTGTATTTTGATTTTGTGAGCAGCTGAATGGATGAATGAATTCTGAAACAGCCACCACGGCGCTTCTCCACTTGAAGATGCTTTATAGTGAGAACCCATGGGATCTCATTGACGTGGCACCGACAAGATAAGCAACAAACAAGACCAGCCGACCATCTCTGTGGTGGGACTCCATTGCCCCTATCGGTGAATTGATCACATTATGTCGAGATGAAGGCGCATTTAGCATTTCCCTTTTGCGACAAGCAATCATTGTGTACTATGTACACACTTTCGCCCTCTTCCTCTTGATGAAGAAGGGTTCGGTCAAGTCTGCAGCTGTTCTTGAGAATACTCGTTGGCAATACTCGTAGTCACCGTCAGAGACTGCGATACACGCTAGGTGGGAGCAGAAATTGAATGAATAATGGGACGGGCGTATTTTGCCGGGATCATCGATACCATGCCATTTCTTTCTCGATTGACGTAGCAATTGTCAGAAGACGCCAAGGTGCCAGCATCCTGATTCACGGCGTTGTGCTTCAAGCAGTGCTGTGGGATGCAACATCATCATCCATGCGTATTGTCCCATTCATCCAAATACTTCAAATTGTCCATGTGCTCGAATCCACGATTCGCGGAAGGCATCATGGTCCTAACCAGCAATTACAATGGTCTTTTGCTGGAAACTGTGAGGTGCGTTGAACCACACGATAGATACATACGATGCGGAAGCTGCAAATAATGCTGTCGGTTTGAAGTTTCGAATGTGCGAAGTATACTGTAGGTGGGACTGCATATGACTGGCTCCGCGGCCGGTCTGCCCGACGGATGGCACGCCTGGCATGACTGGAAGTCAAACTACTATTACGTAGAAGTTCTACGTGAAAAACTACGCAGGTGCCACGTTTCGACTTAGATACAGTACTTCCGTGGATCTTCTTGCTTTTGTTTCCTTTCATAAAAAATCCAAGTGGCATCAAATTTCAACATCAACAACAAACATATAAAATGGACAGTGACGACGGCGATGCATTCGGATCCAATGGATTCCAAATGATGGGAATGATGAACGCTCTCAAGACTGGTGATATGCACACTGATATGATCATTGCCATGTGCGTTCCTTTCGTTCTCAGAATCCTTTTCAGTTGGATTGGAAAATTGGAAGAGATTCCCAATTGGGAAATCTGGGTCAAATGGTGGCAAGCGGATGGAATCAAGCACGAACGTTTCATTTCGCACAGCACTACTCGAAATAGCTGGGGCGGTACCTATGACACGGACGAAGACACCAAGAATTCCGTCCTACTCAAGGCTATCAAAATGTATCTGGATCAGGTTGTCAAGCTGAAGCTATCTGCTGCTCACTTGGACTTGACTCAGCTGAAGGAAACTTCCGGGTACTATTATGATGATTCCGATGGTGACGACGAAGATGGGGAATACCAGGGCTCTCGCAAGACACTTGTTGGTATGCTGAGCCGATACAAGATTATCAATCGAATTCCTGATAATGAGTGGCACAGCCTTGGATTCTTTGGTGATCCTGCAAGTAAAGTCCTGCTACGCATCGAGAAGCAAACAAGGAACGAAGGCGACTCTGAAGAAAAGAATAAGACCAAGTTTGAAATTAATGAGACTGTCTTCCACTTTACTGCCGATGAGGAAGGTTCCATCGATGCCTTCATCAACGGGGCCTACAAGTGGTACATTGGCGAGCTTCGCAAGATGGAAGACAACTCTCGTTATCTTTATGAAATGAAGGTACAGGATCGAAAGACCGGCATGTCTGATGATGATGGTGGCGGCGACTCCACAAACGGTACAAACTACAAACGGTACAAGCTTTCTGATGAAAAGTCGTTTGACAGCCTCTTCTTTAAGGAAAAGAAGAATCTTCTTGGCTTGATTGATCACTTCACCAACAAGACTGGCAAGTATGCAATCAAGGGATACCCTCACAAGCTTGGTGTTCTCCTTCACGGTCCTCCAGGCACTGGCAAGACAAGCTTGATCAAGGCATTGGCCCAATACACTGGTCGATCAATTGTCAATGTCCCCCTTACCAAGGTTTCCACCAACAGTGAGCTCATGTCCATCTTCTTCGATCGAAATTACCATGTCGAAGGAGCTTCTGTTCCAGTCAAGATGACCTTTAAGGATGTCATTTTCGTCATGGAAGATGTCGACGCTGCGTCGAAGATTGTCAAGCGACGCGATGGGCGCAAGACCAGCAATATGCTAGATGACGGCCAACAAATCCCATTGCCGACTCCCAAGTCTCTCTGGCGCATGTTCTTGGAAAGCACTTCCGACGACTGCAAGGCTCTCGTGAAGGAACTCACTTCCAAGTCGGACCGTCTCAAGGAAGACGAAGAATCACAACGGTCCGATGTCCTTCGCTCCATGAATCAACGCCTTGCTGGCCTTCCAGCTCTTGGGTTGGTCGGAGAAGGAGTAGCAGTACAAGACGAATCCTCGCCGGCTACACAACTCTGCGACAATGCCTTGGAATCCGCTAGCAAATTGCAAAGCCGATACTCAAAGCTCAACGACATCCTTTCGGCCCATGCCAAATCCATCAAGAGCCTTTTGGAGTCGGGCACCAATGTCGACGATGATTTCATCAATGATCTTCTGGGAGAAGTTGGGTCTTTAACGGTGCCAACTTCGGATAGTTCCACATGCTCTTCTTCTGCTGCTTCTGACGAGTCACCAATTCCAGCCCAAGCTGCTGAGGAAGCCTTTCCCTCCATTTTGGACTTGGATGGTCTATCCGACAAAAAAGGATCCAAGTCTTCTGGCTTTGGTCCATCCTTGTTCAAACCTAATCCAGATGCTTTGTCTTTGTCCGGATTGCTGAATGTTTTGGATGGAGTCGTCGATACTCCTGGTCGCATTGTCATTATGACTACCAATCACCCAGAGATGTTGGATCCTGCTCTGATCCGTCCAGGGCGTGTGGACAAGAAACTATTATTGGGTCGCATGCGAGCGGCAGATGTCATCTGCATGTTGGAACATTACTTCCAGACCCAACTGGACAATAGCCAAGTGATGCTTGTGGAAGCGGCAATCAATGGTGAATCATCATCTGGTGTACCTATGCTGAAGCTGACACCCGCGCAGGTGGAACAAATGGCAGCCGAGCACGACGAGTTGGACAGCATGATTGCGGCAATTGAAAAGATGAATCCAGCGTTGGTAAAGAAATCGCGAGAACCCTTCTCTGCGGTTTCCAAGACCTCTTTTGATAAAACTCGGTCTCGTTGAGTATCACCTCCTAGAGCCGAACCGAGTCCGTAGATCGATTTCCATAAATCTATTTGCCAGGATATCGTGATTAAAAGACTCTCTTTAATTTGCCTTCTCTTGCAACTCCTTCCCGACTCGCGACTTTCCTTCTTTATTTCTAAAAGAATACTTTGGCACATTTCGTTAAGGCTCTACATTTTGGCCCCCATACGTCGAAGGTGTATATTACGAGGATTTTTGCTTCAAAAGATCATTTTCTGATCCTGCGCAGGTATCACAGAAGCGATGATAGTCATACATCTCCAACAGAAGTTTTTCAACTCGATTCTTCAAATCTTTATTTTCTGGTTCGAAAATACATTCCTTAGTCTTGGGCCGTGCCTGGTTTGTGGTACGATGTACTATATTTGTAACGGGCATTCTTTTGGGTTGCAGAATGTTTCCCATGTATTCTTCGTATGGCTCCATCGGAATTGGGTTGAAACATTTCAATGGGAGTTTTGAATATTCCTGTAGTTTGTCTGAAAACCTCGTGTCTGTGAACATCTTACAACGCTCAATTTCGACCTTGATATCTTTCGCTTCGCAGTCAAACAAATGTCTCCTTTCATTGCACATTGACATTAGGTGTTGAACATGTTCTCGACAGGGAACATGAAACTCGAGCGGTAAATGTTGTAATTTACCCCACCATGCGACTTCTGTTTCGTGTGAAATATAGTCACAATCTTCATACCCAATTTCGTCCATAACCTTCGGGTCTACTCTACCCCGATTGTGTTTGTATGCACCCACATGAATACTATTTCTGCCGGTTACATTCATTCTCTTGATTCCCCTTTCGTTGTATTGATAATAATCATAAGAGTATCCTTTGTGCCCACAGACACGTTCAAACAATGCAGCAAACCGCCCATTGAGCGTTGTCCCAGCTGTTTTTGCCATGTGAATATGCGCAAAGACAACATCAGGTCTAGTCCATGGCTTGTACAAACCGCTGCTGGATGATACATTCACAGCTATTGTATTCTCTATCAGTGAAACTGAGGATGGCAGCCTTTTGGACATTTCCATTGCACTGTTGGTCGAAAGCAAAAAGATTCCAGTCACAAATAGTAAGATGGCGGACCGGTTTTTCATCCCAGAAGCACTCATCTTGCTGCGTTGGATACGAGCTGCAATATGGAAGGTATAATGCACCTACAAGGAAACCGCGTTTAAAATATGTTTGTCGATGACGATTCTCAGTTTTTATTGTGACCTTGGAAAAACCTGACGACGGTTGGGCGGGTCATATCTTTTTTCAATGACTGACTCTCGCATTGCGTTCATTCCAACCGCTACGAGTATCCATTTTTATATCTTTCTTCTGTTGAGTTTATTTTAAAATATCGCTTCTGCCAAGACAGCTGACTTTTAACGTGCATGCTGCAAATGGTGGTTGAACCGTTTGTTGAATGATCTCAATTTGGAGGTATGTATGTTTTTGAATATTTGGGCCTGACTCTGTACTATTTGCTTGAAGCTGATGTTGCCTACATGTACTTTGTTTCTACAGAACGCCAAAGTAAGATGCAAAAAAAGTGGAGTTCGTACTTATTACTTTAGGATTAACAAAGCGTAGGACTATGTGTGTGTGTGTGTGTGTGTGTGTGTGTATGTATATGTGTGTGGTGGTGTGGAAGTACTAAATGATACGACATTGTAGAATATTAGTACTACTAGGAGCGTTCTTGCTCATCACCGTCAGTAGCCAGCAGTAGTGTTGGATGCCAAGAATGCTCTCCTTTGTTGTGATATTGATGTTGTTTGCGTTCTTCGTTCTTCGTGTAGCATGCGCAGTATTTTTGTTGCATTGGGATCGCTTGGTTCTATTGCACGTGCTGCGCTGTGCCGTCGTGCAAGTTTGAAATGTGTAAAAAGCTAGCTATTCGTTTATTTCTTTATACCTACTATACTAGTCCTATACGGTAGGTTCCTGCAACATCAATGGCATAAACACGTGTGTGTATAGTACACCTGAATGAATCATCAAATAGTCCTATATATGCATGAATTGCATCGTTCATGATGCATGTTGCATTATTTTAGCTACTAGTCCTTGTTCTTATCCTTTTTGCACCACTTGCGGAGGCAGCATAGACCACAAATAAACATGGTCAATCCGACGCCGAGACCAACTTTGGCCGCTGACGAAAAGGTATCTTGTTCCGGAACTTCTTCTTGAACAAAGTTTCCGTCCGCGTATTGTGACAAATCCAGTACGTCAAAGAGGGGACTCACTTCGACGTAATCAAGCAGCAAAATGTTACCCAACTGTTGGTTGGTTTCACTGGTGGGCCGTTTGAATTCGACCAGTCGTTCGTTGGCCGTTTGGGCCAGTACGTAGAGGTTCCCCACCAATGGGTTTGCTTGAATGTAAGCCACAGTGGGCGTCAAAATCCATTGGAGCTTGTACAATTTGGTATTGTTGGTGTCGAGGTTGTAAAACTCTGCCAGACGATCTTCATTGTACGATTTCAAAACGTCAGTATCGTCTGTAGGAGCATAAGTATTCTCAATGGTATTTTGGTCGTCCCACAAGACATCGGACAAGGTGGCAATTTCATTGTCACGGATGACCGCCATGATAGAAGTACCAGCCTCTTGGAGTTCTCCAATCGTGACATTTTGCAGGTCAATAGAAGTAGGAATCAACTGACCGGCAAAAATGTTAGTAATCTTGCTGGCATAATCTTGTTTTTGTTCGGCCGTCACGCCTGGATTGTAAATGGTCCCAAATTGCAAGACCATGACTTCTTGGGGGTGCGCCTTGGCAAAAGTCGCAATTTGTTCCAACAAGACAGACATTTCCAGTCCCCACAGAAAGTGATATCCTCTCCATTGGTTCGTGACAGAATCAAAATCAAATCGCAAATCCAAGTATCGGATTCCCGCTTGCAATTGTTCCGACAAACTCAAAGATTGCGTCAAGGCGTACCCACAGATCCATTGGGAAACGACCGAGTCTGGAATCCTAAAGGTACCCTCTTCGACGGTACTGTAATCCGGATCATTGGTGTTGAGTTCCGTCGTTAGATCAAAGGCTGCCGAGTTGTGAGTTCCAGGCAAGGTAAGATCCAGCAGTCGGGTGGAAGTCAAATTGCGCTTGGACATCCAATTGGACAAATCCTTGCTATTGGCCGTGTTCTTTTCCGTTCGCAGACAGCGGTCGTCGGTGAAGAAATCGGAGAGCTTGTCCATCCAGCTAGCTTCCTCTTGTTGGAGGGCTCGTAAATGATTGTGCGACAGCTGCTGACCTTGGACCAAACTGGAAAAGAGCAAGAACAAGGAGAATTGCAGCAAATGCTGTCTGTGGGTATTTTTCTGCTGTTTCTGTGTCGTCGTCGTCATCATTGTTTTCGTTGTTGTTGTTGTTGTTGCAGATGATGTGTAGTAGGTTGACTTGATAAGATTGCCTTGACTTGACTTGCAGTACGCCGCTGAAGGTTCGATGCTTTTGTATGAAAGTTATAAGGTTATGTATTTGAAATGTGACAAGAGACGGATCGTGTGAAAATAGTACTCAACACGCTGATCTGGTTTTGAGAAACCGATGAACATGAATGAATGTGAAATTGTCGCCATCATTCACGAGGTAGAATCCCTACCAGGGGGAATCAAATGGATCGGCTAGACCAATGCGCACCGCACCAAAACCCGAACGTGGTAGTAAGTAAATAACGGTTGGACTTCCGACAGTTCCTCAACGGATGGGTCAGATAGTGTCAAACTCATCGTGCACATGTACAGCAGCCAAATTTACTTAAATAGGATTCAAAACAAAAATTAGGTTCACCGATATTTTAGTCGCCGTTGACGGAGGCAAATTCCGTTCAGGCGCGGGCTGAACCGGAACGAGCGGTTCACCAATCGGACGTTGCTAACTGAAGACTTCTCGCAAAATTCAACGACCCATGCGCGGACTGAGCTGAGACATACATCAAGATTGGACTGCGAAATTATACTGTCGTGAATATTATACGCTCCACACGGCACGCCACGGCACGGCACTGGAACAACGATACCGGTACACTTCCAACAGCCTGAATATTCAATCCTTGTAGCCTAGTTGCTCTATACATTCAACATTCAACATTCAACTTTTCACTCTCCTGTCAGCCAATCGGAAGCACCTCACATATCAAAAACTTCAATACACACACACACACACAAACAACAAAGTTCCTAAAGTGCAATACACATCTATACAAAGAACAAAGATGCAAGGTTTTCACTCCATCTTCTCTGTGCTGATGGCCTGTTGTGTCCTCTTGAGCAGCAATTCTCCTCTGGTGTATGCTCAAGATGCGGAAACACAAAATCAACAAGCGCATCAACCAGAGCAAAATCAGCAGAAGAATCACCTGAGAAAACGAGAGTTGCAATCCGTCCAACAAGCCTTGAACGACGCCAAGGCCAAATGGGCTTCCTTCGCCATTAATGAATACATTTATCACATCAGAACCGAAGATTTCTTTTACGCCGTCACCTTTGCCTGTCGGGTCACGAGCGATCAAGTCCGCGATTTGGATTCCAGCTTGGAAGTGACTTCCAACTCGACGCTCAACTTGCCCAATCTCAGTCCACCCACGGTCAATGGCTTCTTTGATGACATTCAAAAGGCCATTCGATCCAACAAGAACCCTTCCATTCAAGTGACGTACGATGCCACCTATGGATATCCCAAGATTGTCAATTTGGATTATGGACAAGCGGCGCCTGGTTTCTTCTTTTTGACCGATACCATTCGGGCCACGGTGGAGACCATGATTCCAGTCACCTTGGAAATGCGACGAATCACGGCGGCTAGATTGCGATTCAATGCCTATCTCTACGATTCGTGGGATGCTACGTATCAACAGGGTCAGAATTATCGAGTCCAAGTGCGCTCCAAAGTCATTACCAGTGTCCGGGATGAAAGCAATCGTGATGTGACTTCCTCTTTCAATGGGAACGCCAATCTTCGCAATCGAGTGACCATTGCCAACTCGTTTACCGAAGTGAGATCCATTCTGGATACCAAAAAGCCAAAGACCTTTAGCGTGGCCTATCACCCCACCGATGGATACATTACATCCCTATCGGCTACTTTTGCATCGTATACCAACGATGGAGGCAATGTTATCTATTCCATTATCAATTTACAACAGCAGGGAACGGCAAGGCCAATCCCACCCACTGGATTGCCATCGGCTTCGCCCTCCACGGAGCCACCTTCGGATCCCCCGACACCGACTCCCAGTGACATTCCCACACGAACACCAACCCCCTATCCTTCGTCCGAGCCTTCACTCGCCGACTCGGACCGTCCTACCAAGGGTCCCACCGGAGCTCCTTCGTCTGAGCCTTCAATCGCCAACTCGGACCGTCCTACCAAGAGTCCCACCGCAGCTCCGTCCGTCGCACCATCGCGATTGCCCACCAAGAGCCCCACGACTTCTCCTTCCTCGACGCCCTCCTTCAATCCCACCAAAACAGCCTGCGTTCCACGCTTTGACATTTGCACTCCCGGTGTGAGTGAATGTTGCAACCCCTCGGATCGGTGTGGTGCCTCCAGCGTGTGTCGTCCCGCCATCTCCAACCCAAAGGATGGCCGCGACAAGCTGGCACGGGATCGAGCCTTTACGGGCATTCCATCCCGGAATGGGGGACGCCGGGGATTGCAACTGCGAGGAATGTAATTTTCTGCAGGTACGATAGTACAATAATTGCAGGACAAACAACACTGACACTGACACTAACACTGCAATGAACTGCAACAAAAGAAGAACCATGCATGCATGCATCCATGTGTGTATGTGTGTGTGTGTGTGTGTGTGTGTGTATGTGGTACAAGAACAACAAAAACAACAACCTCATCATCATAACAAAGGAGAGCATTCTTGTTGGCACCCAGCACTACAGTATATTGCCGGCTGCTGAAGACGCTCCCATTCATGTCTTTCACTATGTATCATTTATATCCGCACCACAAACAACCCAAAACATCATACATATCATTGTTAATGCTCCTAAAGTAAATACCCTTGTTTATTTGTGGTCCCTATGTTGTCTCCGCGCAAGTGGTGCAAAACGTATGCATCTGTAGAAGGAACAACGACTAAAGAACAGTGCAATGGAAGAATCACTGGTAAGCGCGTGTTGGCAAATAGCCAAGCAAGGAAATGGAAAGAACAAAGCGAATGCATTCATATTCAAATGCTGATTTAGAAATATGCACCTTCACTTTTTGATGCTACATTGTCATTCTGATACAAGCAAGCAAAAGGCACCGCTACCTGGCTTTAAAAATCTCACACTTATAATAGTCTGTGTATCCGTCACGCTACCTTCTTTGGCCTCGCTTCTTTGGCCTCAATTTTTTCTATTGCAACCCGATGGACCACTCTGCAGCCATCATCATCGTCTATGGTACTTTAGGTCGTAAGTACCGTGTAGCAAATCCGGTCTTGTTCATGCAATGCCATTTTGGTTCCGGGGTTGTGGTGTGGTTTGTAGTATCTGTATTATCTAATGTAGCTCAATAGATGCCTTGCAGTCTTGCACATAGTAGTAGTAGCTCACATACTGGTTCTTGTACGATAGAAGTTTATATTTCGGTAGCCTTTCGAATGTAACAAAATTCTTTTTGTTATCTTCATACACATAAACTCTCAAGATTTCTACTGAAACACTTCCCAAACATATCGTTCAATTAAGAAGTATATCACCACTCGCCCGCTCTGGTCTCTTCCATTCTGAATGTGATACAACCCCGACAAGAGTATCTGCTTGCCCCCAGCCTTTAGGTCTTGCAGCGTGATATCTCGAGCAACCTTTTCCTCCCCAGACATGTAGCTTTGTTCTCTCGTAGAAGCCTTATCATCTGGTCAACTGATTGATGCACATCGAACATGTTGCACCTTCAGAAATCGGAGTTGAACATATGCACAGAGTCGCCAGCTGCCTCCATGTCTAACTCCATCAAGGCCAACTGCTCCAAGTTCAATGCTTCTCTAATCGCAGTAGATACAACAAAGCATACTGGTGCCGACCAAAGAACAACAATTGAATATGGCCTACTCATAAAACGCTTTTATGATCCCTGTATTGTTGTTCTTTCGAAAAGTTCTAAACAGCTGACCAACTTTCTTCTCAGCCTCTTCGTGACGCACTTCTCTCCAATCACCATTTTCAGCTTGCTTGAGAAATCGGGTCCCTTTCTCAACGAACGTTTGGGTCAAAATTCTAGATATTTGTTGCCGTAAAGACCGCGGGGCTCTATCATATTCATCCCTGTGCGACAAGAGAAAGTTCCGAAACAAGGTATTGCCTGGATGATTTTGAACTCGATATCCTTTCCCAAGCAGGACATCTTGCGGCTTGGGTTGATTTTCTATCCACTGGTTGAGCCGAATCTCTGCTTCATGTTTCTGAAACCAAGCATTCAAGATGTTCTTACGGATTTTCCCATCAACTTCGACAGGGAAAGTGTTTTCAGTGGGAATACCGTGCCTTCGAAGAGTGTACTGGAGTTCCATATCAGTGCCATAATGAATGCGTGTCCTGGTCCTGGTGTGCGTTGAAGTAAGATTCAGAGTGTAATGAAGAAAGCTATTGCTCAGGGCCAAACTGCTGCTATCTTTAGGTTTCAAGCAAACATGCAATGCCGAGTACCGCATAGGGAAAGATGCGATAGCACCCATCAGCGCTAGAAGGAAAGTGATTCCAGGCATCTCAGCTTTCTCTCCGGGCTTTGTCACATCGTAGTATACACCGACGACCTATTGTTTGCAAGTTGAAACATGAGAAAAGGCACTTAAGCTGCTCGGCGTCGAGAAATGTGCAATAGTACTTACCCCTTTGGTTTGAACTTCAGGAAGGGGGAGTAATATATTATTGTACATGTAATACGCAACCTGAATCTATCGAGGAATGCAAAAGATTGAAGAATTGTGAGTTTTCGAGAACATCCTCAAACGTCGTCGACCCGCAGTACTTCGAAAGTATCTTACCATGGTGTCAGCGCTACATCGCCCAAGTTTGTCACTCATCATATATAGTATGACTCGTCCGCTTTGGTCTCTGTCTTTTTGAATATGGTACAGCCCCGACACCAGCAGCTCCTTGGCGGTATCATTCAAGTCCTGAAGTGTGATCTCTCGAGAAACCTTGTCCTTCCCAAAAATTTTCGCCTTGTGCTCCAAGAACTTCATCATCTGACAAACTGATTGATGGACATTGTACTTGTTGTACCTCAGAAACCGCAGTTGAAACGAAGCATCTTCGACATAGGCTCTGTTCTTCTTGACTGCCATATCGTAAAATGCATTTCGTTCTTGCTCGACGAATGCTTCAAATTCTACGAGTAATCTCCCAATCGAATCTGAATTCTCCTGGAGTTCTTCACCGACGCAATGGATATCATCTAGAGCCTCCGATCGTTCTTCGACGGACAGTTTATTGAATTCTGATGCCAGTAACTGCTCAGTTTGTCTCATCTCGTGCCAAATGAGGTTGTTATCTTGTCGACGTTGAGTGGATATCATATTTAGTTGATCTTTCGGTTTATCGATGCAGTCGGAAGAAGACCAGCACTTGGTGTTGCAACTTTCCATGGATGAATTCATCACTGAAAAATAATAATGAAGGAAAAGTGATGAGAAGCAGGTGCAGAAATGTGATGGGAAGTGAGAATGTTTGACTGTGGAAGAATGACGCTTTCCCATTGGGTGCTTTCTTCGTACTTAGCTACAATCAGACCTCGCAACGTACAACACTAAGTGATGATGCTGTAGTAAATTTCGCACCTGTTAATCGCACCCGATTTCATCATCTTTCACGGGAGTTACAGGAGGCAGAACTGTCACATGTAAACTTCTTGAGCAGAAGCAGGTAATTGTCTGCAGATGTTTCAACGATCCTTGTGCAATAGATATTACTTCGACTTGTAGCACGAATTGAGTCATCAGCTGTTTCGGCTCAAATACACTACTTGAGCGCAACCGATACGCCAACCCCGTATCCTTCACACTCTCCGAATCATGTCCTACCACTACCACCAAGAGTCCCCATTGTATCTCCGTCTGTCTCACCATCGCGATTGCCCACCAAGAGCCCCACGGGTTACGCTCCTTCTTCGACGCCCTCCTTCAATCCCACCAAGAAAACAGCCTGCGTGCACATTTGCACCCGGTGTGAGTGAATGTTGCAACCCCTCGGATCGGTATGGAGCGTCCAAAAAGAACAGCATCATCATCATAACAAAGGAGAGCATTCTTGGCACCCAGCACTACAGTATATTGCCGGCTGCTGAAGACGCTCCCATTCATGTCTTTCACTATGTATCATTTATATCCGCACCACAAACAACCCAAAACATCATACATATCATTGTCAATGCTCCTAAAGTAAATCCCCTTGTTTATTTGTGGTCTCTATGCTGTATCTGCGCAAGTTGTGCAAAACGTGAATATATATATTTTATTAAACAACGACTAAGCAGTGCAATGAAAGAATCATTGGGAAGCGAAGCGCAATCATGTATATTGGCAAAACAGCCAAGAAATGAAAGGAAATGAAAATGTAACCAACGAATGCATTCAGATATATACATTCTCACCTGTTTTTATGCTACCGGTATACTTGCATTCTTGCCATCTGATATAGTGATATATTTTTAAAAAAACAAAGTTAAAACTCACAGCTATAGTAGCTTTACACAAATCTAAAACCTGGTCTGCGTATTACCCGGTAAAGCATTGCAACCTGACTTACCTACTGTAACATGACGCACACAGACGAACTCGCAACAGCATCTTATTTTGGCACACGGGGTACTGGTTCACGTACCAGTACAGTATGGTACCTCACCTTCTGGCTCACTCATTCCTTCTTGGTGACGCCAGGAGGTTCTACACGGCGTGATCGGCAACGTTTTTTGGTCTTGCTTGTGCTGCAGCTGCCGTAAGGTTGCCTACTATTGTGCAGTTTCAGGCTCAATATTCGTAGTATCGGTACCGCCAGAGTCGATCAAAAAGTGGCACTTGATTGTTTGGGTTCAAATGACAGTGCTAGAACAGCTTCGCTGGTTCGCCCTCTTCTTCTCTAGTAGAATTAAAAGGGGTACACTACAACAATAAATTCTTCTTGAGCAGAAAAGTAGAATGAATGACTTACTTCACAAGATGACTTTTTCAAAAGCAGTCACAAGAAGGACCAGTCCGCAAGAAGGTAGAGGAAAGCAGTGTCGGCAAGCATGCAAAGCGAAGTCATTGTAAATTGAATGACGTCTGTGTCTACACCTTCGTATCTTTAGCCTTCAGCTGCCGTATTTATTGTAATACGGTTATTGAATATAAGAACCACATTATTATTAAAAAATGTCAGATATTGCGCGCTTTCTTCTGTGTGTGTGGGTACCAGGTAGGTGACTGGTACTCAATGAATAAACAGAAAAGTTTCTTGAGCAGAAGGGTAGGAATTTCAATTGAAAAAGTGGGGCGATACTACACGTGACGATGTTATTAACACCTCTCTTCGCTTCCCGGCTATTGTCACGTGTATGTATCTTGATCAGAAGGATGCAATTGTCTTCCGATGTTTGGACGCGATTCATTCGTGCTAGCTCGATATCAAATGGACTGGTAGTACTCCTACACAAAAATTGAACGATCAGCTGTTTCGTTTCAAATACACGAGGCCGGTTGCACTGACGCAGTTCGAACGTTCCTCGAGCGGTACTACCACTACCGAGAGCGTAAAAAAAGAGTTCTTGATCGGAAGAAATGTTTCCTCTCACTCTGTAGTTCCTTGTTCATGTTCAAACATGCTTTTAACTGACGTGAGATCCAATGTAAAACTACAGAGTGCGTTGGATCTTGATCGGATGTCCCTTTAAGAAAGCTGTTCACATAGAATCGAGATTGATGTTTTTGGATTTAACCACCTCGCAATCCGCCAAGTCACAGTACAATAATAAGCGTCACCTTGGAGAAAATGTCCACACACGGGACCCCTTTTCTGTAACGATTTATGCTATTGATCATTATAAATTTTTGATGTCGTCCACCACGACCGTTCAAAGCCTAAGCTGCAACGACGGCTGTTGGTCCTCTTCCAGTCCCAACTACAACGGTATATCGAAGCAGCAACAAAACATGATATCTGTTCACAGTCGACAAGACGCCAAGCTCGCTTTGTACGAGATGAGACAAACGGAGGAGTTTCTAGCATCAGAATTCAGTAAACTCACCGTAGAAGAACGATCTGAGGCTCTGGATGACATTCATTGTGTCGGCGACGAGCTCGAGGAATCACCGGAGATTATTGAGAGATTGCTCGTAGATTTCGAAGAAGCTGTTCAGCACGAAGGAAACGCAATTTATGATATCGCAGTCAACCAAAACAAAGCATTTGTCGAAGATCCTTCTTTTCGCTTGCGTTTTCTACGGTACAATATGCACGATGTGAAGCGATCAGTTCGTCAGATGATGAAGTTCCTGGAGAACAAGGCGACATACTTTGGGGAGGACAAGGTTGCTCGAGAGATTACGCTGAAGGATTTGAATGACGACGACACGCAGTTGCTTTTAGCTGGATTGTACCATATTCAGAAAGAACGAGACCAGAGCGGACGAATCGTCTTATATTTAATGACTGAAATGTTCGGGAGATCCAAAGTTGAGACCATGGTAAGATCTTTTCGATTGACTTTTTGCCGAAGTGCTATGATGTTCTCGTAAACTCACAGCTATCTTTTGGTGTGTGTTCCTTGATAGATCCGCGTTGCGTATTACATATTCAATAATATCTTGATTCCTATTACGGAAGTCCAAACGAAAGGGATCGTTGGTGTCTACTACGATGTGACAAAACAAGGGGAGAATTTTCAGATGCCTGGATTCACTTTCCTTCTAACACTGATGGATGCTGTCACATCTTTTCCTATGCGGTACTCGGCATTGCACATTTGCTTAAAGCCCAAACGAAGCAGTTTGGTATTGAGCAATACCCTTCTTCGCTACACTCTGAGTCTAACTTCATCTCGCACGAGGACAAGGACTCGCATTCACTATGGCACGGGCATGGAATTGCAATACGCACTGCGTGGGCATGGTGTTCCCACTGAGAACTGTCCGGTCAAAATAGACGGGGGTTTGCGGAAAGACATTTTGAATGCTTGGTTCCACGAGCACGAAGCAGATATTCGGCTCACTCACTGGGCAACAAATCAGCCAAGACCACACGATGTCCTTTTTGGAAAAGGATATCGTATCCAAAATCATTCCGGCAATTACCGCTTTCGGAGTTTTCTTTTGTCGCACAGGGATGAATATGATAGAGCTCCGCGATCCTTGAGGCCAGAGATTACAGCAAGACTGGCCCGAGCTCTTCTCGAGAACGGGACACGATTTCTCAAGCGAGGAGAAGGTGATGAGTGGATTGAAGTTGACCTGGAAGAGGCAGCCAAGAAGGCTGGTCAGCTGTTTAGAACGTTTCGGAAGAAAACTTGAGGGTTGAACGAAACGTGTATACGAAGAAGAAAGCATACAGAATATAATACAAGCTACAGTATATATATTATAAAGAATTTTGTTACATTATAAAAAGGCTACCGAAATAGAATGGAATATCGGAATGTGAGCTATTACTGCACAAGACTTCAAGGCATCTATTGAAATACACTACCTGTAGATAAAACAGATCACAACCCCACAACACAAATATCAACGCCACCAATAGCACGACATGACCAAGACTGGAGTTGCTACTCACGACCTAGCAAAAACATGAAACTACAGTACGGTTTTCAAACCATTTGATTTGATGTCCTCCCAGGGAGAACTGGAGCTTCTGATGTTGCCTGCCTTCTGGTCAAGAGTAACAAGCTGTTGGATGGTCATGAAAATACCGTTGTGAGAGGGGAGGAATGCAATCTGCCAAATAGTGTCGCACATTGCGAGGTCTCATTGCGAGGTCTTTGTCGATCTTACGAGGATAACAACGCGGAAAGCCTACTGGCCACATTCTGGGAACCATTCCACGGTCGAATGAGTCAATCATTCGTGGATGGCGACTTCTTCCCATCACATTTCTGCACCTTCTCATCACTTTTCCTTCATTATTATTTTTCAGTGATGAATTCATCCATGGAAAGTTGCAACACCAAGTGCTGGTCTTCTTCCGACTGCATCGATAAACCGAAAGATCAACTAAATATGATATCCACTCAACGTCGACAAGATAACAACCTCATTTGGCACGAGATGAGACAAACTGAGCAGTTACTGGCATCAGAATTCAATAAACTGTCCGTCGAAGAACGATCGGAGGCTCTAGATGATATCCATTGCGTCGGTGAAGAACTCCAGGAGAATTCAGATTCGATTGGGAGATTACTCGTAGAATTTGAAGCATTCGTCGAGCAAGAACGAAATGCATTTTACGATATGGCAGTCAAGAAGAACAGAGCCTATGTCGAAGATGCTTCGTTTCAACTGCGGTTTCTGAGGTACAACAAGTACAATGTCCATCAATCAGTTTGTCAGATGATGAAGTTCTTGGAGCACAAGGCGAAAATTTTTGGGAAGGACAAGGTTTCTCGAGAGATCACACTTCAGGACTTGAATGATACCGCCAAGGAGCTGCTGGTGTCGGGGCTGTACCATATTCAAAAAGACAGAGACCAAAGCGGACGAGTCATACTATATATGATGAGTGACAAACTTGGGCGATGTAGCGCTGACACCATGGTAAGATACTTTCGAAGTACTGCGGGTCGACGACGTTTGAGGATGTTCTCGAAAACTCACAATTCTTCAATCTTTTGCATTCCTCGATAGATTCAGGTTGCGTATTACATGTACAATAATATATTACTCCCCCTTCCTGAAGTTCAAACCAAAGGGGTAAGTACTATTGCACATTTCTCGACGCCGAGCAGCTTAAGTGCCTTTTCTCATGTTTCAACTTGCAAACAATAGGTCGTCGGTGTATACTACGATGTGACAAAGCCCGGAGAGAAAGCTGAGATGCCTGGAATCACTTTCCTTCTAGCGCTGATGGGTGCTATCGCATCTTTCCCTATGCGGTACTCGGCATTGCATGTTTGCTTGAAACCCAAAGGTAGCAGTTTGGCCCTGAGCAATAGCTTTCTTCATTACACTCTGAATCTTACTTCAACGCACACCAGGACCAGGACTCGCATTCATTATGGCACTGATATGGAACTCCAATACACTCTTCGAAGGCACGGTATTCCCACTGAAAACACTTTCCCTGTCGAAATTGATGGGAAAATCCGCAAGAACATCTTGAATGCTTGGTTTCAGAAACATGAAGCAGAGATTCGGCTCAATCAGTGGATAGAAAATCAACCCAAGCCGCAAGATGTCCTGCTTGGGAAAGGATATCGAGTTCAAAATCATCCAGGCAATGCCTTGTTTCGGAACTTTCTCTTGTCGCACAGGGATGAATATGATAGAGCTCCGCGGTCTTTACGGCAAAAGATATCTATAAGATTGACCCAAACGTTCGTTGAGAAAGGGACCCGATTTCTCAAGCAAGACGAAAATGGGGATTGGAGAGAAGTGGGTCACGAAGAGGCCGAAAAGAAAGTGGGTCAGCTCTTTAGAACTTTTCGAAAGAACAATGCAGCCCAAGAAGTAACATCATAAAAAATTAACTCTCTGTTATCTCGAAATATTTGAACGAGAAAAGTGACCACGTAGGTAGGACTATTACTGTACCGATACGACTCTATAGCTTACCTTTCTCTTTCAAGTTAATTAATATAAAGTAGAATGACTAAACTACACACTTTGAGGAGGAGGAAAAGTTTGTCTGAGAGGTCATGTTACAAGACTTGAAGGCTGGAGAAAAAGAGCTCCTAGTGTCGGGGTTGTACCATATTTTTAGAACGAAAGTGACCAAAGCGGACGAGTAGTGGTATACCTCATGAACGGCATGTTTGGGAAGTGTGGCGGCATTGCGATCATGGTATGCCTTTTTGATGTTTTATCCAATGAAGAGTTCTATCATTATTCTCGCAAACTTCTTGCAAACTTTTATAAATTCTTACATATTTTGTATTCCCCGACAGATTTACATTTTGAATTACATATTCAATAATATATTGGTTCCTATTCCTGAAGTCCAAACCGTAGGGGTGAGTTTAATCCATCTTCGTGAGCTGTACTGCGTATAGATCAAGTGCTATTTCTCACCTGGATCAAGTCTATTTCTCACCTTTCAAACTGCCAAACCCAGGTCGTCGTAAAACCAAATGGGTAAGTTTTATCTATCTTCGCGAGCTGTACTCTGCCGATCAATTGCTATTTCTTACCTTTCAAACTGCAAAACCCAGGTTGTCGGGGTCTACTATTATTTCACAAAGCCAGGGGATTATGGGTATTTGCCTGGGATTAATTTTCTTTTAGCGCTGAAGGATGCCGCTACATCGCTTCCCACCATGCTGTGTATCCTTCATTGCATATTTGCTTGAAGCCAGCAAATTGTATTTTGGCCTTGATCTACATTATACTCTATATCATACTTCAGTCCACACCCGAACCAGGACTCGCATTCACTATGGCACCGATATGGAACTCCAGTACACTCTTCGGCGCCATGTTGCAAGTTGTCTTGTCCATATATAGATGGGAACATGTGTTGGGGCATCTTGAACGATTGGTTTCAGAAGCATGAAGCACAGATTCGGCTCATTCACCAGTGGATGTCAAATCAACCAGGAGCTCGAGATATCTTTGTTGGGAAAGGACATTGAGTCCAAAATCATTCCGGTAATTCCTGGTTTCGTAAGTCTCTTATGGAGCATAGAAATGAATACAAGATGGAGCTCCTCGATCCATGCTACGGCAAGGGATATCTATAAGGTTGACTCGAACCCTCATTGAGAATGGGAGCCGATTTCTCGGCCAATTCGACGGTGGTGAGTAGATAGGAGCTGGGGTGGAAGAGTCTGAGAAGAAAGTTGGTCACTGATGGCCAAGAATAAGTGTAACATCATTAAACGAGGTCGATTTTCGATGAAGAGCGACCGCGTGACATGTTCCTCTTTTTTTTAAATTTTAAAATATATATTACCAAGAGAACAGTCTATGAAATCCCAAAAATTTCAGAAATTGCCCGATTGATACTTCTTTTTACATAAAAATACACAGTACAAAGTCTACGAAGTCAGGTATAAAAACCGGTAAATTTCAGAAAGAAGCCCGAGTCAGACTTTCGTTATATAAAAATACTCAGTACAAAAATGCGTAGATGATTTTGTTTTGTCATGTCATTATGTAATACACGGCACCATTTTGAAGCAGGTTGATCTCAGAGACTACGTCTACGTCAATGTGCGGTAGTTTTTGGTAGTAGCTTTCTTCCCACGATTTACATTTGACCCGCCGTGTGTTTTCCCACTTTTCCGTCATTATTTTTTTCTCCATGAACTCATCTGTCGAAAACTGCGATGACAAGTGTTGGCCATCTTCCAGCTGCACCGACACATCTAAAGAGCAACAAAATATGATATCCCTCCACAGTCGACAAGACAACAACCTAGTTTGGCACGAGATGAGACAAACTGAGGACTTCCTGGCATCGGAGTTCAGTAAACTGTCTGTAGAAGAACGATCGGAGGCTCTGAACGATATTCATTGTGTTGGCGAAGAGCTAAAAGAGACCCCTGAGATGTTGGAGATGTTGCTGAAACAGTTCGATCAAACGGCGCGTCAAGTGCGAAACCATATCTATACAGTAGCTGTCAACCAGCGTAGAGCCTTTTTTGAGGATTCTTCCTTTCAACTGCGGTTTCTTAGGTGTAATATGTACGATGTGCACCAATCAGTTCGTCAGATGGTGAAGTTTTTAGAGAACAAAGCGGCATACTTTGGGAAAGACAAGATTTCTCGAGAGATCACGATTCAGGACTTGAAGGATGAAGCCAAAGAGCTACTACTGTCAGGGTTGTACCATATTCAGGAAGGGAGAGACCAGAGCGGACGAGTGGTATTATACTTACTGAACGACAAGTTTGGGAGTTCTGATATTGTGACCATGGTAAAGTCTCTTCGATTTTGTGTTTGATGAAGAATTCTATCATGCTCGCAAGCTCACAAAGTCTTATAATATCTTATGATTTCGTCGATAGATTCAGGTTGCGTATTATGTCTACAATAATATATTGATTCCCCTCTCTGAGGTCCAAACCAAAGGGGTGAGCTCAATGCATCTTTATGAGCTGTATCATGCATCACAAGCGCTATTTCTCACATTTCAAACTGCAAAATGCAGGTTGTCGGCATCTACTATGATATGACAAAGCCAGGAGAGACTTTTGTTTCGCCTGGAATCACTTTCCTTCTAGCACTGATGGATGCTGTCGCATCTTTCCCTATGCGGTACTCGGCACTGCATATCTGCTTGAAGCCCAAAAATGGCAGTTTGGCCCTGAGCAATACCCTTCTACACTACACTCTGAATCTTACTTCAGTTCACACCCGAACCAGGACTCGCATTCATTATGGCACCGATATGGAACTCCAATACACTCTTCGACGCCATGGTGTGCCCACTGAAAGTTGCCCTGTGGATATAGATGGGAATGTCCGTGGGAACATCTTGAACGATTGGTTTCAGAAACATGAAGCAGAGATTCGGCGTCTTAATCAGCGGATGGCAAACCAAATGCAACCAATAAGGCCTCAAGATGTTAGACCACAAGATGTCCTGCTTGGGAGAGGATATCGAGTCCAAAATCATCCAGGCAATTTCTGGTTTCGGAACTTTCTCCTGGCGCATAGGGGAGAATACGATATAACTCCGCGGTCAAGGCGGCAAGAAATATCTATAAGGTTAACTCGAACCCTCATTGACAATGGGACCCGATTTCTCAAGCAAGACGAAGGTGGTGAGTGGATAGAAGCTGACGTGGAAGAGGCCGAGAAGAAAGTCGCTCAGCTATTTAGGACATTTCGAAAGATCCTCTGAGTTGGATGAAACACGAATGCATTCAACTCGTAGTATATAAATATCTTATTGAAACTATCAAGTTATCTGCTGGCCGCATATCAATTCGGCTTGATCAGTGGATGTCAAATCAAACAGGACCTCGCGATACCCTGCCTGGGAAAGGATATCCAGTCCAAAATCATTCAAGCAGTTTCTGATTTCGTAAGTTTCTACGGTCTTTGCGGCAAAAGAGATCTATGGTTGATTCAAAGCCACGTTGAGAAAGTAGGGACCCGATTTCTCAAGCAAGACGAGTGGACAGAAGTGGGTCACGAAGAGGATGAGAAGAAAGCTGGTAAAGACAATCGGACAAGAAGTAAATAGCATTTTTTTAATAAAAATCGATCTCGTTTAGGTTTTCTCGACATAACAGAAGTGACCACGTAGGTGCGACAACTGGTGAAGCGAAGAAAAAAATATTCTTCAGAATATTTAAAATAACGCGGGATATGAGTTCTTTTTAAAAAAATACGCCGTATTTGTCAGTGCGACGATTTTGTTTTCTCACGTACTCAAATCTTAAATACGCAGTTTATATATCAATTACTTGCATGCACGATTTGACCAACCTTTTCATCCATTATCTTTTTCCAATGAACACCCCAGCCGTCGAAAGCTGAGAAGACAAGGGTTGGTCATCTTCCAGCTGCACCGATACATCTAAAGTGCAACACAATATGGTATCTCTCGGCAGTCGACAAGACGACAACCTTGTTTGGCACGAGATGAGACAAACTGAAAACTTCCTGGCGTCGGAATTCAGTAAACTGTCTGTAGAAGAACGATCGGAGGCGCTGAACGATATTCACTGTGTAGGTAAAGAGCTAGAAGAGACACCTGAGATAGTGGAGCGGCTGCTGAAAGAATTTAATGAAACGGCGCGTCAAGTGCAAAACCCAATCCACACAATGGCTGTCAACCAGCATAGAGCATATGTCGAAGATTCTTTCTTTCAACTGCGATTTCCTAGGTGCAATATGTACTATGTCCATCAATCAGTTGACCAGATGATTAGGCTTCTAGAGAACAAAATACATACTTTGGGGAGGAAAAGGTTGCTCGAGAGATCACGCTGCAAGACTTGAAGGCTGGAGCCAAGGAGATACTCGTGTCGGGGTTGTATCACATTCAGAATGGAAGAGACCAGAGTGGACGAGTGGTGGTATACTTCTTAAACGACATATTTGGGAAGTGTGATACTATGACCATGGTATGGCTCTTTTTGATATATTATCAATGAAAAAACTCTTATCACTGTTCTCGCAAACTCATAAATTCTTCCTCCGACAGATTCACGTTTATAAAATTACACATATTCAATATTATATTGGGTCCTATTCCTGAAGTTCAAACCAAAGGGGTAAGTTTGATCCATCATCCTGTACTATACCTTGTAGATGAAGTGCTATTTCTCACCTGTCACCCTGCAAAACGCAGGTCGTCGGCGTCTACTACGATGTGACAATGCCAGCGGAGAATGCAGTTATGCCTGGTATTAATTTCCTTCTAGCGCTGAAGGATGCTGTTACATCGTTCCCCGTGCTGTTTTCTGCATTACATATTTGCTTGAAGCCAACAAATTGTAGTTTGGCCTTGAACGACACCCTTCTAAACTACACTCTGAATCTTACTTTCAGTTCACACCCAAACCAGGACTCGCATTCACTATGGCACCGATATGGAACTACAATATACCCTTCGACGCCACGGTGTGCCCACTGAATGTTGCCCTGTCGATATTAATGGGAGCATCCGTAGGGACATCTTGAACGATTGGTTTCAGAAACATGAAGTCAATCACCAGTGGATGTCAACCCGACCAGGACCTCGAGATATCCTTCTTGGGAAAGGACATCGAGTCCAAAACCATTCGGGCAATGTCTGGTTTCGTAAATTCCTCATGCCGCATAGGGATGAATACGATAGAGTCCCTCGATCTTTGAGACAAAAGATATCTATAAGGTTGACTCAAACCCTCATTCAAAATGGGAGCCGATTTCTCAAAGAAGAAAACGGTGGTGAGTGGATAGATGCTGAGGTGGAAGAGGCCGAGAAGAAAGTTTGTCAGCTCTTTAGGACGTTTCGAAAGAATGCCTTAGTAGAGTTTCAGTAAATAAAGATCATATTTTGAGACTACCGGCATAGTGTATAACCACTCATCCAAAATGTCAGAAGCATGTATTGCCTCGAGAGGCTAAATCATCAATACCGATTTGCCTCAAGAGGCTAAATCAGTACCTATTGTTCCGAAAATTTCGATGCGAACTGCAGAAGAGCCAGACGAAACTCAAAAAGAGCCTATTTGAAGTTCCGGCTTCGCATTCAGAGTCAAAGAATGCCCCTTTCCATGCAGACAATCGGCGCCGCAACAACACTCATAAAATCTTAACAGAGAAATCCAAAACAAACACAAACACCAAGACTTTGCTTGTCAAACCGAACGACAAAGCAAAACACAACAAATCTCAAACACCTACTACAGAACAAAACACAATGAAGATTGTAATTATTGGAGGAGTTGCTGGAGGAGCCAGTGCCGCAGCAAGAGCCCGTCGTCTTGACGAGAAAGCTGAAATTGTCTTGCTCCAATCTGGACCCGATGTTTCCTATGCCTCATGCGGTATGCCGTATTTCATCGGAGGTGAGATTGCCGATCGTAAGAAGATGGCTGTCCAAACACCTCAGTCCTTGCACGATCGCCTCGAATTGGACGTTCGAGTCAATGTCAAGGTCCAGAGCATTGATACTGCAGCCAAGAAAGTTTCTGCTCGAAATGAATCAACTGGGGAGGTATACGAAGAGACATATGACCATTTGGTTCTCGCTGTGGGTGCGGCGCCCTTCAAGCCTCCCATTCCAGGAATTGATCGCCCTGGCCTTTTCAGTCTTCGCAGTTTGCAAGATATGGATCACATTGTCTCGTGGCTCGACAAAAAGGCCAAAGATACTAAAGACTTGCACTGTGTGGTGGCCGGTGCTGGCTTTGTCGGTCTCGAAATGGTCGAACAATTGGTGCATCGTGGTGCCAAAGTGACCTTGGTCGAAATGATGCCACAAATCCTGGGCCCCCTTGACGAAGAAATGGCAATATTGTTGCAAAACGACCTGGTTGCAAAGGGGGTCACTGTCATCACGGGAGACGGTATCAGTGAATTCAAGGAAGCACCAGAAGATCCTGAAGCATCCATCTTGACTTTAGGTTCAGGTAAGGTCCTTCCAGCAGCCCACATGACCATCTTGGGCTTGGGCGTCAGACCCGATACCAAGGTTGTCAAGGACGCTGGAATCGAAGTCACTCCACGCGGACACATCAAGGTTGACGAGTATCTTCAAACCAGTGCTCCCAATGTTTGGGCAGTAGGAGATGCCGTGGAAGTCAAGAACCCATTGCTCGAAGGAGAAATGTGGGCGGTCCCACTCGCGGGTCCAGCCAATCGTCAAGGACGCATGGTGGCCGACAACATCATCCGAGGACTTGTTCGCAAATACAAGGGAACCTATGGAACTTCCGTTGTTCGTAGCTTTGACTTGTATGCTGCCGCTGTGGGCATGAACGAAAAGATGATGATTGCCAAGAACCTTCCATACTCTTGCATTCATATTCACCCAGGAAGTCACGCTGGATACTACCCCGGTGCCAAGTCGGTCCATCTCAAGCTTATTTTCAATCCAAAGACTGGCGATATCTATGGGGCCCAAGCCGTCGGTGAAGATGGTGTGGAGAAGCGCATTGACGTCATTGCCACGGCGATGCAAGGCCACCTAAAGGTCGACGACCTTGCCGATTTGGAGCTCTGTTATGCTCCTCCAGTGGGATCCGCCAAGGACGTGGTCAATATGGCTGGCATGTCCGCCCAGAACATTGTCGAGGGTCTTGTCTCGCAAGTAGAATGGAAGGACCTTGAAAAGTTGGCTCATGACGATAAGACTCTTATCCTCGATGTGAGAAATCAAGGAGAAATCGCCTCCTCCGGAAAGCTCGCACATGATGCCATGAATATCCCCTTGAATGATCTGCGTACACGCTTGGACGAAATCCCCAAGGACAAGCATATTGTTGTGTCCTGCCAGAGTGGACAACGGGCATATTATGCTTACAGAATCTTGAAGCAACATGGTTTTGAACATGTTGACAATCTTGGGGGAGCCTATGCCACATTCCACTCCATCCATCCAGATGAGATCGACGCCTAGGTATATATTGGGCACATACTGAGCAATTCGATCCAAATGTAACACTAATAGACAACTATTGAATGCTCTCTTTCTTTTCTATCTCCTTTTGTATCGTGCGCTTGCCGCCAGTCTTGGCCACCAACTTGGTATCGGTGATTTCCACCTCGTGGCTAACAGCCTTGACCATGTCGTAGACTGTCAGTGCTGCTACGGTAGCACCCGTCAAAGCTTCCATTTCCACACCAGTCTTGTGCGTAACTCTACATGTACAATTGATGAGGATTTCATTGTTGACAAGTCGAATATCCAGCTTCACTTGATCGAGCGGAAGCGGGTGACACAGCGGTATCAAGTCACTGGTTTTTCTGTTTTAGTGAGGAAAAAAAAAGCGATTTGTATCAGAGCATCAATTAGAATGGTCTTAAAATACAGGCTCACACTATTTCCAGTAGAGTACTTACTTTGCAGCCATGATACCTGCCAGTTTGGCGGTTGCTAGTATAGGGCCCTTGGGTCCGATCAGTTCATTTTTATGTGAAGAAGTGGCATCTAGACCAAAGGCCTCCATAACACTTGCTGGCAGGATCACCTTGGTTTGGGCTTCGGCCATTCTCGTCGTCACTTGTTTGTGTCCGACATCCACCATGTGCACCGAATCTCCATCTTGACTGACATGAGAAAACCAAGGATGGTGAAGATCTTCTGCTGGCGGTACCGCTGTCTTATCTTGGGGGCTCTCCTCAAAGACCTCTCCCCGTTCGAGTGCTGCCCGTGCCTCGGCAATTTCCATCATGAGTTGTGGTGATAGCTTATCGCCAATATCTTGTTGACCCCAAGCTTGCTTTTCGTGCTCGCTGAATTCAAAGATTGCCTCTCGTTCTTGGTGCATAAAGTCCAAATCCTCAGGAGTCATGCCGCTCGCATTCGTCGATGGTGTTGGAGGATCAAAGGTAGCGTTGGGCGTGTTTTCGCCGAAGAAATCCTTGCGTTCGTTTTCGAGCTGTTCCATTTCTTGTGCAAAGAAGGCATTTTGTTCTTGTGTATCCATCCCCTTGACATTATCCTGCTGTTGATCAGCATCGTCCCCAAAGAAACTCTTTCGTTCATTTTCTAGTTCCAAGAGCTGTTCTTGAAAGAAAGCATGGTGATCCGCTCCTGTGGATGCATCACCATCCTTTCCAGCAGATGAGGCAAAGGAACGACATTGATGGAATGAAATGGATGCAGGTAGGCGACTAACAGCTTCATGTTCCACACCAGTAAGCCAGATGCTACACCGCATAGCTGAAGAAAGAGTGGATCTGACAATGCGACGGGGAATGACGCTCATCGTTGCCATATGTGCCTGTTATTCTGAATGTCAATTATACCGGTATCATCAACAACGCAGATGGTTGTAATTTATCTGCAGCGTCTGTCAGTTGTTCCAATCAAACGTGAATGAACTGAACAGTCAGTCGGGGATGATACCTGTATTTTGACAGAACATTTACGCAGCACAGGCAGTACAGTACCATGAGACGCCACCAGCAGCCACTAAAACCTTTGACTTTCGAAAGGAAGTACTCGATGATGATGATGATGATGATGGTGATAATCATCATCATCATCATCAGAATGACATTCACAAGCTTTCAATTTTGGACAAAGAAGACTCCCTCCCCCCCCCCGCCAAAACGAGAGGAATCAATCGAAGATGCCTCGGTTTGTGCTGGTTCGCAACTTGTTGACACCTCGAGAATGCCGAACCCTCTTGGATTCCACCGAAGGCCATGGGATGGAGGCCCCCAACAACGCCAATGGCACACCACGCGAAATTGATGTTTTTCGTTCACAACAACAACAACAACAACAAGAAGGATGCGGGGCACTGGCCATTCCGCAAATGGGATTGGTGCATGCTGGTCAACTGATTGCAACGAAGGAGGTGGACGGGGAATCTGTTCCAAGTATATTGCACCAGCTGCGGGTACCATATCATACTGTACCGGTATTGAAATTGAATATTTGAATATGCATGGATCAGAGTACCAGGTACTGTTTAGTTGACTCGTTCGACTGTCGTGAGCAGTACACGTACCGGTACACGTGTACACGTACCAGGTACAGCCTGATCACACGTAGCCTGCTGTAGAAACCGTTAGAAAAAGGCTGCCTGCTTGGACGCCCAACTACGCACCAAGGCCAGTCAGAAGTACATTTCCAAGGCCGTAGTGACTTTCAACTTTGTGACAAAAGAATACAATAGAAGGAAAACGGAGGTATTCAAATAAAACATCATCGGGACGTTGAAGTTCTTGTTGGTGGAGGGGAGAGTCTGGCTACTGGACGAATATGAGTCATCAGGAGGATGAAAATGGAGGCAAGAACATGGGGAAAGCTTCGTTACGTGTTGCTAATTATTGCAACAAGAATAGTCCAGTCGGTGACGAGTCCAATCCACACAAAATGAAAGTATTGCTACACCGTTTGGGGAAGAAACGGCGCATGCCAGGATTTTCGGGACTGGATGGTGATGGTGATGATGATGAGGGAACAACAGACGCCGAGGTGATTGCTTCAAAAAAGACCCGAATAATTGCTGATGCATCATCGATTGAAAGTCCACCAAAGTCGTCATCGGAACCAAAAAGCCCAGTACCCGCCAACAAGCCTAAGGATTCTGTGAGCCTTGCTCCTGCATCATCCAACAATGAGGATAAGGCAGACCCGAGCACTTCCGTTAGCCTAAGATCTGCCTCTCCTCCCCAGCAGCGAGGAGATGATCATGAAACGACGATAACTCGTGTTTATATTGATTGTGCAACACTCCCTGATCCCCCAAGGCTAGAGCTGACCGAAAGCTTTGTAGAAAAGGTTTACAACATGCTGGAACAAATAGAGTTTAACGCCCAGTCGCACGTGGTGTCGTTTCTTCACCATGGTCGCGCCTTTGCGATTCATCATGACAAGATGTTTGTGGAAAACTTACCCAAGTTTGGCTTGCCTCAAACGAGCGTGGAAGATTTTGAACTCGCACTCATGGACCATGGATTCCGACAAATAGAAAGTGAATGCGATAAAGGGGCTTTTTATCACGAGTTGTTCTTGAGGAGTCGACCTGGCCTCTGTGTCAACCTGCGAAGTAATGCTACATCTGCGCAGAATGCGAAACGGCAGCATCCTCCAGAGCCAAATTTTGCAGAGTATCCGCCAGTGCCCCCAATGCCATTTAGAGGTACCGAAATACATGTAATGCCAAGAGGGAGAAACCCAATGGCGCATGTAATGACCCCTCACCTGCCCATGCCAACGGTGTTTCCAGTTCGGCATGCCGCAACACTCTACTGCGACTGGGCTGCATGGCCTGATCCTCCACTACCGATGAATCCTAGAGGATTAGAGGGCCACCTTTCGCTCCAATTACATGGGTTAGTTTCCATATTTCTCATTTTCACTGACTCTGTGGGTGCCATCTTCTAACCTTTGTTATGTTCCTCTCTGAAACAAAATCGCAGCGTTTTGCAACAGATGCATCTTGAAGGCAACTCCCACATTGCGTCCTTCCTTCATCATGGTAGGGCCTTTGCTATCTACGACCAAGTCGGGTTTCAGCAAGCTGTGATGCCCCGGTTTTTTCCGAGTTTGACATTCCAGGAATTTTTAAGGAACGTTGTTGATTTTGGGTTCGCACAACTTCGAGATGGTCCTGATGCCGGGGCCTTTTATCATGAGTTGTTCTTGAGGGGTAGACCAGGTCTCTGTGTGAACATGCAGAGACGCGCTTTTCCGCAACCTTTTGATAAACAGCACCAGCTAAACTTTCAAGACTATCCACCCATGCCGGTATATGGAGGATATCCTCCTTTTCCCAACATGCAGCCACCGAATGATCTCGTTGTGGCACCATCCGTTAGCACACCAAAAAATACAACAGCGGCACAGCCGATTGCCGACCCCAAACAAACTGCACCACATTCTGAAATGACGACGGCAGGAAAGAATGCAAAGAGGAAAGACACACCCACAATGAGTCAAGAAGAGATTGGGTCGCCACAAGGGAAAGTCACAGAAAAATCACATGCAATGGAGAAAGAAGCAAGCTTGGTACTGTCGGCATGATGATGATGATGATGACGTAGCCCTAGGGAAGTTGAATGCAGCCGTTGCTCTTGACGATGACAACATGGAGGATCTCTGCAACTTCATTGGCGAACACTCGCCACTGGCAGCTGTGACCACGAGTATACCGTGCGAATTCAATTTTGAAAAAATATAGAGAAGGATTCTTACAAATGGTATTATTTACATCTTTAGGTGTGAATTTGTTTTCATGAACGCTCTTCATAGATTTTCTTGTCAACATAATCTTCCACTAGCTCGGTCGAATTTTTCCAGCCGCCGAGCTCTTGTGGCAAAAACTCTTCGTATCCCTCCATCAAAAACATGTCAAGTTTGTCAGGCTTGATAAAGTGCACTTTTCGTGCGAGCCAAGGTGCCAGCATAGGTCTCAATAGCTTCCAGCCATTCATGAATACCTTTGGAGCGTCAACGAATAGCACATCAGTGAAGCGAGTTGGTATCATACTACCCTCGGCGGCCTTTGCTGCTTGTATCACAGTGTCCAGATCATAGTTTTTCATTCCATAGCCCTTCATGTTGACAACGACGCATACCCCATTTCTGCAGTCATCCTGAGTCCTACTCATGTCATTCAACAAGTAGTACAAGCTGTCAATGAAGAGTTTACTGTTCTCTTTGGTGTGTAGGTGCCTTTTCGCATGCATATAAATGACTTGGGATCTCTGTTTGGATCGAAGGCCATGAAGGGGCAGCATGGCTCTCGTCTGAAACTGGTCCACCATTCTCCCGCTCATGCGAAGAGAGAGATATGGACTGTCGTAGCTTTTCTCGATGGCCTTGCGAGCTGGGTCATAGTCGAACTCATGGAAGCACGCATACCGATAGATCTGCATCTCCGTGAGGTTAATGTGAAATAGATTGCAGAATTCCCTCAGCTGTAGAAGAGTGACTTGTTCGGACTGCTTGGAATCCATACTGTTTGTTGTGGAGGAAACATCCTCTGGAAAGGTCAGACTCGAAATATTCCTCTTGTGGAGGTTGCTGAATTTAGTCTTTCGCTGTCTTATGGAGATGAACTTCATGTTGAGTGTTTTATGGTGAAGACGAAAAAAATGGTAGATTGAGAAAAGTGGGATCGTATTTTCGTATTGTCTTGATTGGGTGAGTCAGAATGTCCCACTGTTTTAATTAACGACACGTACCACAATTGTTTGGCGAAACAGATGGTTGTCCGAATTTGTCTTGGAACGAAACAAATGGAATTCCAATGTTGAATCTAGAATGTCTTTCTACTTAACGTTCAGAAGTGCGAACAACATTTATAGACCAGTTTGGAACAGAAGACCGTCAAGTTTTGTCGACCCGATTTGTCTTCAAGGACCCCAAGCCAAGAAGACTTTGAATTTGAAAGCTAGGAAGGGGAACTCAATGCATGCACCTACTTCATTACTGTAGGTGTATTATAGGATGGTCAACAAAGATGAGGCAAGGCGAGAAGGAGCAAACAGAAGAGGTACCGCTCTGCTATGAACAGGACATTCCCGTCGGAAAGGATTTCAGGACATTTTCGTCACGATTAAAGCGGTAGTGTGCAATAAGTACTGCGCTTCTACAAATCCGAATCTTCAGATTTGCACCATATATGTTCGAAGAAAGAAATTTATTGGAATCATCATTTGTCGCTATTCGAATGTCCGATCCGCTGGGCAGAACACAGGTTGGAAAAAGCGCTACCAACTTCAAACTAGGCCCTTTTGCCGTCTACTGGTACCAGTATTAAATTAGGTAGAGTTCACAAACTGGAGAAGCGTTTTCCTATCGCGAGCTCTGTAAATATTTACCATCGCGCTAAATTTTCCAATTACAGTAGATCCCATTACACATCTTCCCAGGTGGTGCGATACTGTAGTGTTGACCGATCATCTGTTGGCAAGGTCAAACAAATATACAGTATGGTAGCGGTACACTGTCGGCGTTTTCAGTAGGAATCTTTAACAAAAGTAGTGCAACAAGCAACGCCCATGATCATCATGATCTGGCGAGAGAGCACGACGAGGTTCCAAAAGAATCATCATGTGATGAGCGAGGGCGTCAGTAGGATCGTTATGATAGCCAGCAGGTTTTTCGACAAACTTTCACCAAGCCTACCTCCCCAACTCAAGGCTGGGTCAGCTATAGCACAGTACCTTTCCTCCTGCTCCCGCACTACTACTCCTGGTTTTCCAGAGTTGATGCCATTCCAGAAGATATTGGTACAGTCGTTCGTGTAACTGCTGGTACTACCGGTAGGTACCAGGAAGTTACAGGAAGTGACTGACTGACTGAACAAATGAATGAATCAATCAATCATGAATTCGTGTCGAATGAGTCGAGCCTTTTCAGAACTTCAGAAATTTCGAAATATGAAACGTGAATGCAAAAAACATCTTATCGACCAAGTCTCTGCGTTTGAGACTGTAACAGCAACAAAAAGAAGATCAAACAACAACTGAAACATCAAAATCATGGAGTACATTAGATTGATATCCAATGAGACAATGAAACAAAGCGTTTGGACAACCGCCAGCATGTTGGCATCTGGGGCTGCAATTGGTGCTCTCATCACCTTTGTGGTAATGAATGAACCAAAGAAGAAAGCAAAGAAATCCGAAATTTCTGATTCTCCTGAAGTCAGAGACAAGCAACAATCGCCGCCAAGCAGAACTGACAACTGGAGGTCGAATTCCTTCATCAGCATTCCTTCTGATGGTGGTGATGGTAACATTCCGCCGACAGGAGTCGACCAGCATCCAGATCATCACGATCGACCAAGCCATACCATGAATTGTGATCACGATGAAAATTGGCATCTTCCTCAGCATACATCTCCCAATCATCAGCACCAGCATTCTCATCGTCTTCAAGAAGCCATGGAGAAACGAGATAGATTACCTTCCTTAATCATATTGGTGAGACATGGCGAGAGTGAAGGCAATGCGGATCATACATTGTATCGGACCAAACCAGATAATCTGGTAGAACTCACGCAAAAGGGAATAAAACAAGCGAGAGAAGCAGGGAAACGTGTGGAAAACATCTTTGTCAGTTACGATCAGGAGCAGCTCAAAGGACATCATCCTCATCCAAATCGATTGACATGGAAATCGGAAAACTGTTCTTCGTCCATTTCATCTTTGGGAGATGATGAAATTGCCAACGAAAATGATGATGAAAAAGATCCTGCAAACACATCGGTTACTCCCCCATCCATGACTTCAAGCACCTCGTCCGTTCAACCTTCCATCAAGCGGGCCCATTTGATCATTTCTCCCTTTGAACGGACGCTGCAAACGGCTGCCGCCATGCGAAAAGGCTTTGAACATCGAATTGTTCGAACCGATGTCCAGCCAAGGATTCGAGAACAAGAGTTTGGCAATCTACAAGGAGATGACTTTCAACTCTTTCGAGAAGAACAAAAAAGGGTGGGCCGGTTTTGGTATAGATTTCCGACCGGCGAGAGTGGGTCCGATGTTTCGGATCGTGTCCAAAGTTGGTGGTTTGATTCCGTCTTGAATGTCAATGAACGATTTGGATATGCTCCTATTGATGCATTGGTAGTAGTGACACATGGACTGACCATGCGATTTGTGCTCATGCAATTGTATGGTTGGTCTCCTACCACATTTCATTCGGTTTGGAATGCCGACAATTGTGATGTTTATGTTTTGAAAAAGGATTTGACAAAGCCGGGGCTGTCACCCTATGTCTTGGATGATACATATGGAGGAAACATGCCCAAGTCATCGATTGATTTGCTAGTGGAATTTCACAATGACACTACTCAAGTGGATGCTGAAATGACAAATGAGGATACTCAGTCAAGACAACGAACGAACCAAAAACAGTTCAAGTTGACCGATTACTTGAGCATTCCACCTCCCCGCACTACACAACTGGAACTAGTCAAGAAGAAACTGGTCGAACAGTACCCAGAAGAGATTGATAATGTTGACAGTATCAAGAGTATTGTTTTCATGCCATTCTTTGATGGTGCCCTCACACAGGGAAGATCCACCTCGGGCAAGCCACCACACCAAAAGGATTACGTTGGCGAGAAGGGCTTGGCGGACGAAGCAGCTATCAAGCCAACAGATGGAGTCAAGATCGTCGACAAGTCCCACAGCCCAAAACGTGGGAAGATTCGATCCAGCAACCGATTCCCGTACTACCCCGAAGTACAAGACGACAGCTGGCGTCCCAAACAAAAGAGAGATCGTGTGATTGCCGAACGAGACTACCGATGATGATTGAAAAAACCCTGCTGGTTCTCTTCCCCGTATGTATCTGTAAATCTACTGTTGTACCTAATGTTGTATTATTGTCGGAAAATAAACCCGTAAAGTTTGATGTCATAACTCGTCAATGTTGTATTATTGTCGAAAAAAAACCGTGAAGTGCAATGGTTATGGAGTGTCACTCAGTGCCTTTGTCGACTGTGTCATTTATTGTTGACCTTGACTTTGCAAGATGGACGAGTTTTCTTGAACCAACGCATGTATGGCACCAATCATCAGTTGAGTATTGGCACCAATGGGTTTGGTACAAACCATGCGAATGTTGTCTATCTTGAGTTCGTTCTTGGCTTGTTCCAAGAGTTCCGGGATATCCTCAGTCACATGTCGGCCAGGACTCAAAAAGTATGGATGGCAAATGATTTCGTCTGCGTAGTAATGCGGAACGGTGCATCGTCAGCCAAAGCAGAATCGAATGGTGGGACATGGGTTGATGACAGAAAAGGAGAGCCAATGAACAGGTCAGAACGTCATGAAACTACTGGAGACATTGATCTCCGTATTCTTCACTTACCGACACCTTGGTCCAATAGTTTCTTCAATCCTTCCGCAATGGATGGCGAAGCAATTTCCATATGTGCTGCTTCGACCACAATGGTATCATCGTCGTCGGTTCGATCGTAATTGGAAGTCAGTTGGTACAGTTCCGCCATCTTTTCCAAACGAGCATTGCTGGCACTATTTCGAGACCCATGGTCCATTAGCAAAACACCGACTTTCCTCTTCTTCCCGCTTCGCAATTCGGGTGGAACGGTTTCAAGAGGTGGCGGAGGCGATGAAACTGGTGGTGATTTTTTAGAAGTTGTTATGGGACCAGCTTCTATTCCATTGGGATAGGCGTGGGGACTGAGCAAAGGATCAAAGTAATCAAAGAGATCTTGATCCTGTCTATCGACTTCTGCTTGAGGTGGAACAGCTTCCAAAGGTGGCGGAGGCGATGATGTCGTTGAAACTTGTGGTGGTACTACATTTCTGGATGATGATTCTTCAGAATTAGTAGTGGGACCAGCTTCTATTCCATTGGGGTAGGCGTGGGGACTGAGCAAAGGATCAAAGTAATCAAAGAGATCTTGTTCCTTTTTATTGCCTTCTGCTTGCAAAAGAGTAAAAGCTCTGGCACTAGTACTGATGTGATGATGGCAAATTCGAAGAATTCTTGTTTGGAAGCCTTCGATTTGTGGCACCAACAAGAAAAGACAAAGAAGAGATTGATTCAAAAGACTCATTTTGTATGGTTTCAAGTTTTCTGGATATGATAGTTCAGATGTTTGTTTCAAGTGATGATGTTGTTGCTTTTGTCTCAATCTGCACCTTTGACAAGAATCATTCATTCCGGTATTTCTGGATCTTGGCATTATTCGTTGATGATGAGTGTTTTGCCTTGTGGGTTAGCGGCCAGACGCTACTTCTCGAAGTTGAGAAAAAGTCCAGAAGCAAAAGATGATTGAGATTGAAACCTGTTGAACCTGGTACCACCCTAGCACCATCAGGCTCGAATTGGGGTGCGAAAGGGTGTGCAGGAGAGCCTGGATGTGCGCCTCAGCTCATCCATACAGAAGGGTCACGTCCACATACCCTTTATTGTATCGTAGTCTTCTTGTTGCTCTTTTCCTTGCTTCCGCCCTTCTTGAAGGCCCAGAGTTCGATTCCATTGACTTGTGACAAATACTGTTTAGTAAAAGTATGACCTGCAGAAGCAGAAGGAAATGTTTTAAGAGGGGAAGCAAAAGCATTGCGGTCTCGCATCCATTCACCGCGTGGGGTAGGGATGTCCAGTGGCCTGACTGACCCGATCACTCCATCATTATCACCCTCGATATGATCAATTGCTCGAAAACATCGAGGGATGACGGCGAACCATGCGCAGACAATGCGTCGTTAAAACTCGAATTTTGAGTACATAAAATTGCAATACTGTACCGTAAAGACAAAGAACGACAGTCATTGAAATCGTCATTTACGACATATTGCAAATGTCCTACCCCAATTCGATTCGGCATTTTTGGTCGCTCTCAAGCTCTGGTGTTCGGATTGAAATTCCCTAAATAGACTCGAAAGATCGTCTTTCTCTGGCAGAAGAAAAACCTTCCGCCCACCCACCACCATCGATCATCTCAAACCATAGTGTGTTGCATTGCTTGACATTGGATTCATTCTCGCAGTACCCACACTTCACCCATCCAAGCGTCACACAAACACAAGACGGGAGTAACGTAGGAAAAAAGGACATATTGTATCCAGTAGAAGGGTCTCCATATATTTTTCTAAAATGGTGGATGTTGGAATTGGAGCACTTCTTATAGTCTTGGGAGTGATCATAGGTATATTGGTGACCCTCCTAATTCAAACGAGGCGCAGACAGTCATCGCGTAACGATGGGTCTAATAATAAGCAAAGGGGAAATCAAGGGGACGAAGAAACGGGGAATCAGGGAACAAACGAGAGAGCTGCTGAAAAAGCCAGACAAGCCAGAATTGCTGCAAACAACAGTCATGCGAAGGATACAAATTCAGAAGCATTCGATGAATCCATCCGATATGCCAAGCCCAACTATGATGGCGACGGCCAGTATGAGGAAGCCCACAATGGTACCACCAAGGTCAGTTACGAGGATGACGGCAATCTGAGATGTCCACAGAATTTACACGAAGCCCAATTGAGAAGACAACGAATGCCTTCCATGATCATCTTGGTCCGACATGGCGAAAGTGAAGGTAATGCGGATCACACACTGTATCGTACCAAACCAGATAATCTTGTGGAATTGACTCAAAAGGGAATGAAACAAGCTCACAAGGCGGGGAAACGAGTGGAAAAGGTATTCAACTCTATAGATGTACAAGCTCATGAGAAACGAAAGTCCCTCGGGGAAGATACATCCGGAACACATACGGCCGCCATTCGACGAATACATTTGGTGATTTCGCCCTTTGAACGGACACGCCAAACGGCTGCTGCCATGCGCCCATGGTTTGCCCATCGGATCGTTCGTACCAATCTCGAACCTCGCATTCGAGAACAAGAATTTGCCAATTTGCAAGGTCATGATTTCGGTGACTTTCGAAAGGAGCAAAAACGGGTGGGCCGCTTCTGGTATCGCTTTCCGACAGGAGAGAGTGGGTCTGATGTGTATGACCGCGTCAAGTCTTGGTGGCAAGATGACGTGATGAACGTGAATGAGCGATATGGATTCGAGAAAGTCGATGCCATGGTAGTCGTCACACACGGTTTGACCATGCGGTTTGTGCTGATGCAGCTCTTTGGTTGGTCCCCGACGACTTTTCATTCTGTTTGGAATGCCGACAATTGTAGCATGTATGTCTTGCGCAAGGACTTGTCGAAACCGGGACCCTCGCCATATGTATTCGACGAAGTGTCAGGAGATGCACCACAATCTTCCATTGATTTGAAAGTGGAATTTGATGGCTTTCACAACAAGATATACAAGCTGCACGACTACTTGAAGATACCCCCACCTAGAACTCGGCATCTGAATGAAGTCAAGGCAAAGTTAGCGGAGCAGTATCCCGAAGTCGACAAGGACCGCATTAGCAGTGTTGTCTTCTTGCCATTCATGGAGGGTGCAGTGGCCGAACAGCGAACTAGAACTGGGCGGCGAGCTAGCTTGAGCGCGGTCGAGACTCGTGGAGCAGCAGGAGGAGGTTCTACTCAGCTAGGCGGAGGACGACAGGAGCGACAAAAACGATTTCACCATTCGAAAAGTGACGATTTGGGTGGTTTCTGTCCCCACCCCGAGCTCTACGCTGAACAGGAAGAGGGTTGGTCCTAATTTAACTATGACTGTATTTTTTAATAGAAAATGCTGTATGGTGTTGAGTTGCATTGAGATTGGATTGAATATATTATGTGGAATTCATGCAGATAGATCATCCAAGGATCAGGTGTTTCCAATCATGTTCCAAGGTATCCTCTAAAAAGACTATCCCAGCACGTCCTCCTAGTATCACCGTAATCCAAATGTGTTCCTTCGCCGATAAGTGGTCGTAGTAGATACTCACAGTCACCGTGCTTGTCGACAATACAAGGGAACCTCTTGTCAACAAGAGCGTCCCACACCTCACTAGTGTTATCTACACTGGAGGAGGCCATATAAATACCTCCTTCAAATTACTCAGGACCAAACATCATTCCCGATATCAAGTACTGAAGAACGTCCAGTATTGCCGGTATGACATCCGCAAATGAAATGGAATTAGATTCGAACTAGTCGTGTACACCACATACGTCATATTTGACGAAACTTTGACGGACCTTGAACACAACATTATCCATGATTCTTTTCACCGTGGTGACTTACGCCACCAATTTTCCACCAACCACAACAAAAGTTCAAAAACCTTCTGGACGAACATATTACGTCCCCGGTTCCAATCAAGCATTCCACTACAGTACTTACTTCCCTGACACTTTTATCTTTCCTCGGTGCTCATAACTTACATCAACATCCGTTCAGACCTCAGTAACTTATATCACCAAGTGAACTAGCAAGTTTGAGGGAATCAATACAAAACAAAACAACACAAGACACACGTCATTGTCAAGAATGATTCAGAAGATAGGAACAGGATCATTGCTCCTGGCTTCAGGGGCTATCATTGGGGTGTTGACAACACTTCTAGTGCAGGCTCGATATGAACTGTCTCAAAAAGGAAACTCGAAAGATGACGATCGCAGGTCAAAGGGAGACAAGGGGGCCGAAGGAGCTGGCGACGAGTGCACCAATAGCAGCGTCAAGTATGAAGATGACGGCCATCTGAGATGTCCACAAAATTTGCGCGATGCCAAGCTGAAACGAGATCGACTGCCTTCCCTGATCATCTTGGTCAGACATGGTGAAAGCCAAGGCAATGCGGATCATACATTGTATCGGACCAAACCCGATAATCTTGTCGAATTGACGAAAAAGGGAATGAAACAAGCTCACAAGGCGGGGAAACGAGTGGAAAAGATTTTCCATAAAATGGATTTGCAAGCTCATGAACAAAAACAGCAATCACGTGGAGAAGGAACATGCCAAGCGACACATTCGGCAGCCATCCGACGAACACATTTGGTGATTTCACCCTTTGAGCGGACCCGTCAAACGGCTGCTGCCATGCGGCCCTGGTTTGCCCATCGGGTTGTTCGAACAGACATTGAACCAAGAATCCGGGAACAAGAGTTTGGAAATTTGCAATGTCACGATTTTGACGACTTTCGACGAGAACAAAAACGTGTGGGTCGCTTCTGGTATCGCTTTCCAACAGGAGAGAGTGGGTCTGATGTTTATGACCGCGTCAAATCCTGGTGGACAGATTCTGTCATGAATGTTAATGAGCGATATGGATATGAACCAGTTGATGCAATAGTGGTAGTGACACACGGTTTGACCATGCGATTTGTGCTGATGCAACTCTTTGGCTGGTCTCCGCAAACCTTTCATTCCGTGTGGAATGCTGACAATTGCGACGCCTATGTCTTGCGTAAGGATCTCAGCAAGCCTGGACCCTCACCATATGTGTTGGATGAACAGGCTGGGGATATGCCCAAATCGTCTATTGATGTAAAGGTGGAATTTGATGGAAGCAATTGCCAGGTTTACAAGTTGAACGAATACTTGAAAATACCGCCGCCGAGGACTCAGCAACTGGATCTTGTCAAGGCAAAATTAGAAGAGCAATACCCTGAAATTGACAAGAAATGCATCAGCAGTGTCATGTTTCTGCCATTTATTCAGGGTGCAGTTGCCGAACAACGAACCAAAACTGGGCGACGAGCTAGTATCAGCACACTGCCGCCTCATCAAAGTCAAAATCATCTTCCTTCTCAAATTGGAGACGAGCTACAGCAATTGAACCATCAAGTTCGGCGGCTTTCGGAATTAGGCGGCTTTTGTCCAAATCCCGAGCTATATGCGAAACCAGAAGAAAGTTGGCAATTTTAACTCATATCACTATAACTATATCTGCTACAGTACAGTAAGACTATTATTGAATTGCGAATGAAATGCTGAGATTGAGACGAAAAGGTGTGGATATGTCAAGTGCTACAAGCATCTGATTTTGGAATCTACGGTGGCATCTGGCCATGCAAAAACTAAATTGACATTTAACTTCATGTATAGTGGAGGATAGGACTACACCTGCAGGTTGCTGCTGAATTGTATAGATTATTTTTAAAATTGAGCTGTTCATAGCACGATCTATTCATTTCCGGCAGATGATGTCATAGGATTCCATAGGATTTCTATTTACCAAACTTGGCGATTGCTCTTGTTTCTGCCAATTCAAAGGCGTGATGCGTCACCCAGTACCCAACAGTACCGCCATAGCACCAATCATTCAACGTTGGTCCTCTTTCCGCGCCAGATCCTAGCGCGCATTCGTATACCGTGCGTGGCCTCCAAAATAGCTACCGAAGTCACTCTCGTCTTCGAATGTTGAGCACGATTTTTTCCCATCTGCTCCTCAACAAGTCTTTCTCGATCTTTAAAAAATAACAAGCAAACGTCATGGAAAAAACTAAGTTTGCATCATGTCACGTTTTTTGTTCTTGGTTTGGTATGCGCCACCTTCATGCCCTTTCCAAAACTTGACCAATCGACGCCAAGATTGTATAGCCGATCAACTTCCTTGAGGGCATAGAACCAATAGCGTGTGCCATCACGAGCTTTGGATCTATCAAAGAGTTTTTCCAATGGTGGAGGTTCAATCAACCATGGTTTTGTTTTCTCCATGAAATGTATGATATCCGAATGGAACGGATACCAGTACAGCGATGTTTTGAACCATGGACGCTGGACGAACCGCAAATTCTTTTTCTCCCAATGCCGGGGTAGGCACGAGTATTGGCTGAAATTAAAGGATTTTGTCGATTCAAGTTTTCCTCCTGACCAATTTTGGATCACAGCGTGGGACCGATTGAATCCATTCTTAAAATCCTTGCCATCAGGATACGGATAGGGAGCAGTAAAGTTACCTATCTCATATCGCATCCAATGCCAAAGCAACCCTTGATCAACATGCGCAGCGTAAAAGTCCCAATTGTTTCCTTTCGTAGTTCCATCAAAATTGAACCATGTCTCGTTGGGTTCAATTGCTCTGCCCCAGCCCCGAATCTTATCCCAGGACTGGTTGAATCGTTGGTCGATGAGGAATTGCAGTCGTTCATAGTCTTTTGTGGAGGGTTCCAGCAGGAAGGCCCCACCATTTGCTGGAACTCTGATTCCAGGGAAGATCATGTTTGGCTTGATGAAGGCATTTGGGCCCTTGCTACTATGAAAAATGTAATCCAAATTGCATAGTGGCATCACGTCGGCATCAAGATACATAATTCTCTCATACTCCGTCATGTTCCATAGATTGAACTTTTCCATCATCAGTCTTTCAAAGAAGTGATCATTCGTTTTGGACAACGAACGAATCTTAAGCGTAATATTCATCTCTTTCAGAACACGGTTTTCGGATTCACGCAGGGTGTTGTTCTTGTCTGGGTCCTTCCATTGCAAATAGACTACAACATCTGCTTTTGATCCATCGTCTCGTAGAATGAATGTTGATGCAAATACATTGTACAAAAATCCGAGGTAAGTCTTTGGTTTATCTGGATCGACACCTCCAAGCAAGTATACGTATGCAAAAGAACCTTCGGAAGATTGACTCATCTTTTCACCAGCAACCTCCATGTCAGAATCCAGTTCTGTTGCATTTACTTCAGACTGACTTGTTTCAGATGCAACCTCTTCGTCGGAACCTTCATCGGAATCTTCATCAGAATCTTCATCGGAATCCTCATCGGAATCCAATTCTGTTACATTTGCTTCAGAGTGATTTGCTGGAGATGCAACCTCATCTTCATCAGAATGTTCATCGGAATCTGGTATTGCTGCAGATTGACTCGTTTCTCGAGCATCCTCCATATCAGAATCCAGGTAAGTTCCATCTGCTTCCGATTGACTCGATTGAGGTACAACCTCCCCATCCGAATCCAGTTTGGTTGGAATTGCTTCATATTGATTTGTTGTTTCAGGGACAACCTCCGTGTATCCGTAAATGTTTGCTATTCCATCGCTCAGCCTCGACGACTTTTGCAAGCTCCCAAGCGCTAACAGCAAAACAGCAACAATGACAGTATAATGATGGGTTTTTGGCATTGTTGTCAGCGACTTTTAAGGCTGAAGACAGATAGTGTACCGAAGAGTGATGTCATGCACCTTTGTTCATGCGGTTTTATTGGAGGCATAAGTTGTTCACAAGAAAACCCACCAATATTTGTTGTGACGCCGGACAGATGGACGAGCGTGATATCGTGACTCGAATCTGAATCGTTGAATCACGAATAATGACTCAGCGTTCAGATCAGTTGAAGTGAAAAGACACGTCATGATATAACATACCGGTATCTCGGTTCGTTTGGGTGACATCAGCGGAAGTTTCATCCTCCTCCACCAACATTATAAATTATTCGAATGTTTACAGTGGAGGTCTCGAGGGGAACGACACATACAAGGCAAAACACACGTTTGGGGAGACATTAGCTCGCACAGTTCCATTCTAGCAATCACGAGGACTTAAAAGTCAGCAAACAGATTGTAAAACTGGAGCACGACTCGAACAGAAACTCAGAATTCACAGAATTCACACAAATCACCACGGGACAAAAAATGAAACTATATCGCTACAAGTCAGTACATCTGATTGCATCCATTGTGGCTGCCTTTTCTCTCATTGGACTTTCTGATTCCCTTGTGATTTCACCGCCTTTTGGCAACCAAGGAATATCAATTGCATCCAACAACCACCAAAATGATGATTCAGAAGAAAGCCAGCTGATAAGAAACAACCAACTGTCCCAGAGCCGCCGTAGAAGCGTTCGGATACGATCTACATCAGAGGATGACATCTCTGATGTTGCTCAAATACTAGCATCCTCTTTGCTGGAACAAGAATCCGATGGAATCATGGGTGGCTTCAAGGCACAAATTGAACTGCTGAAAACCAAAGCAGGCGTCGAATCATTGTTGCGATCGAGAATACATGCCATTGACACTGCCAAAAGGCTTCAATTTCCACATTGGGAGTACAGCTCGGAAGAAGTCAGTGAAGCTGTTGGCTTACGGTATGTTTGGTCCAACAACGATTCCTTTCGAAAGAAGATTGAGCAGGCTGCCAAACTATCCAACGAGCCACACATTTGGAAGGACCACAACTTTGCCTATGCCCCAGGCTGTGTCCGGTGGCTTCAGCACAAGATGTTTACCGCAGTTGACGCTCACAGCGGCGAGATTGTTGGATTTTGCGAAGTTGCCATGCTTTCCAAGCCTTCTGCTTTCGAGGAAGAATGTGAAATCGATGGCGATGACTATGCTCCCACCATTATGAACCTTGCCACAGCTCCAGAACATCGACGAAAAGGTATTGCTACAAGACTAATGCGCAGTGCGTCACGATTCGTCCAAAAAGAGTGGAAGGAATCGACTGAACTTAGCTTGTATGTCGAACAAGACAACGAACCAGCGATTGCTTTGTACCAAAACCTTGGATTTGGATCACAACAAGCGGTCGAACGCAATGACAACCAACAATTCTACATGGCCAAGCCATTGGCGATTCCCAGCTATGCTTGAACTTCCAAACATGTTTGGCAAGCTAGCCGCCCATAGATAGACGACGACAATTTAGAAATCTAACGACCAATTATTGTTACAAATACTATAATACTACTCATGCGATTTTTTTCTTTTCTTTTTCCATCGCGTGCATTATAGCTCCTTCATGGACCAGCTTCCTTGCATTCCATGACTTGTAACGACCCCTTCCAAGTCCAACATGATCTTTTCTCCCCAAGCTACAACAACATCCTCACCCTCTACATAACTCACAAGGATGATATCGTTGTCTTTGCCAGGATGGAATCCCGAAGCACACTCTTGAAGGTACAATCCGGTTGGGTTAAAGAAATCCAAGAATCCCAAGGTGGCAACATTGGAACTGTCACAGTCAACGAGCCCACTGATTCTGCCCGCAATGGCTTCTCCCATGCCGCTGCTGGCAAAGCAGTCAAAGGGGCTGCCTGGTGCATCCGGATTCTGCGGTAGGCAAAGTTGCGCAATCTTGTTCCGCAGCTTGAACGATGATCCACTCGATTCCATTGTAATTACTTCCCAGTGATCATTGCCATTGGTCGTATCATCCCCTGAGGAACAGGTTTCCACTTTGATAATGTCACTGCCAGGAGTATAGGACATGCACTTGTCCTCCTGTGCAGTCATTTTCAGTTGGACTACTGGGTACGAGACGGTGGCAGTGACAGCCGACAGGGATACCTCCATGAGAGGAGCTTCCCGTGCAGTCATCGATGGGTTGTTGTTGTTGTTGTTGTTGCTACTGTTGACTCTGGTACTGCTCGTCCCTTTACCACTACTCTTTTTCGATCCCTTGCCAGAGTTTGGCAAGGCTTCCACTTCGTCCAACCGAACAGCATTGACAATGCTTCCAAAGTTCCCAGAAGCGATACGAGATGAATACATGTCCAGCACTTCTTCTTCCGTTGGCACACCCTCTTTCAAATCATTGCTGATATTCTTGTCAAAGAGCTGTCGTCGCCGGCCAATCACTTGATTGGTAAAGAACGAATTGCTGCTGCATCCACGACAGCTTCCACTGACGCGCAAAAAAAGTAAGATATTGAGATTCTGAAGTTTGCGAGTCCGCCGCCGACGCCCCCCACCATTGACTACTACGGCACTGGTCATTTGGCGTTCCAATGGATCCACAAAGCTATCTTCAATTAGACTGTTGTAGGTTTCCACCAAGGTATCCACAGCATTTTGAATGTCATTGTCCGTTGGACTGCCATTCGAGGTTTGCAACTCTAGCTCGAAAAAAGAAGTGAGGGTATTTCGAGTCGTAATGGTATCAATGGAGCCCTTTCCCTTTCCACTCTTTTTGGTACTCTTTTTGGTTCCTCCCTTTCCTCCTGCTGGCATGGTAGTAGTAGTAGTAGTAGCAGTAGTAGTAGGGGGGTGCGCTCCTCCTTTGCCGCTAGACTTGCCACTAGACTTGCCACTCGACATGCTGCCACCCTTGCCACCGCCAGACTTGCCAGACGACTTTTTGGAACCTTTCCCAGTCGATCGTCTGGCTTCGACTTCGTCCAAAAAGACAACATCGACAATGCTTCTTGTGGATGCTGATTGGAGACTCCTTGAATACGCACTCAGAGTTTCGGCTTCGGTTGGGACTCCAGATCTCATGCTATTGATTGGATTGGCAAATAGTTGTCTGCCGCGTTGTCGTCGTCCAACGACTTGATTGGTAAAGAATGGGTTCGACTGACATCCCCTGCAGGTTCCACTCACTCTTAGAAACAATAACACATTTAGATTTTGCAGTTGCCTCTCATCTTGTGTTGTTGTTGTTGTTGTTGTTGTCGTCGTCCTTCGTCGTCGTCGTGCATCACCAACATTATCTACGAATTCAAGTTGGGTCGATACCATGGTTCTCTCCAAAGGATCATTAAAGGTTGATTTCAATTCGTTGTAGGAACTCACGAAGAGATCCAAAGCCTGTGCAAGGTCTGCTTCTTTGGGTTTTTGCCCATTCGTGACGAGTTCGAGTTCAAAAAAGGAAGTCAAGGTATTGGGATCCGTGTTGGGAGGAATCATGGAGACGGGAGGTACCATGATGGGAGGAGCCGCAACCGTTCCAGCACCATTCAACTGTCTACTTTTTCGGGATGCCGCATTACTATTACTACTCTCCAAACTCCTCAAATGATTATGAAAATGATGATTGTTTGGATCCATGATTTCTCGCGCATTTCCAATTTGGACTTGCCACTGCGTTGTGATGGATGACACAGTACAAACGATTACAGTTTTGTGAGAATGAATGAATGAAATTCGCGTTGGTTGTCAAACATCACCATTGATGAAAACTAACTTACTGTTGGTTCTACTTCTTCCGATGCTGATGTCGAGATGCTAGATGCCACAACGGCGAATAATGATATGGCAATCTTCCTATACGAGTTCACCATGATGTTTTTGTGTTATGTTGTGTTCTGTTCTGTTGTGTTGCGTAGTGTTATTCTAGTCTATTTCTGTTTAGTCTTTTTGGGTCTCAATTTGACGATGATACTATGTTTATTAGCGTACTACTTCTCATGTGCGGTTAATTTTGTTGGATGCATTGTGACAGTTGCACGTGCCGACTCGGAAAATTAGTTACGTCTCGACAAATTTCAGATCCGTTGTAGATCGCGAGGAGAAAAATTTAGCAGCGCGGAAGACGGACGATGCATGGACGTAAAAGTACTGGTTCAGTTGTAACTTAAAGTAGTGTTCGCGAGGTTGGCAAAACGTTGACACCAAATTCTATTTGTTTGTTATGGACTCCTTCCAATACTGCTGTACTTGTATGTGCGTTTGACACCACATCAATGATGCGTTTCACTAATTCACGACCCACATGAGAATTATGTGTTCCCAAGTTTTGATGGCTTATTTCTGACACACGTGACGTGAATCACTTTCAAATTGTTCCGTCATTATTTTCCTTCCACGGTATCCAACAATAAGATCATCATGCTTTCCACGAGACTTCGACCAACCGCCAAGAAGCTTCTCAAACCAATATCTCGAACTCGTGCAAGGGTACTACTATCTGATACGCAATCATCATGGAGCAGCGCGTCCTCAACAAGCAATCGGAGTACCGCCACTACCACTACCAGAAGTATATCCACAGAACGAGAGAATCATTTCAAAGACATTGGATTTCTTGGCGAGGATTCCTTGACCATCTTCAGCACCCTTCATGATATGCAAGTTCGATCCTGTCAAGTCTATGCTCCAAACGAGCTGTTTGGGTCGTACAATGAATCCGCACAAAGCTTTGACTATATCACCTATGAAGAGTTTGGCCATCAAGTCGACAAGTGTCGGGGAGTTCTCAAAGACTTGGGTGAGTAATACTCGCATGCATTGCTGTACAATTTCATTCATATGAATGACACGGCGTCCATTGTTGCTAACTTCTTATTGTTGCACACTATACATACTATTCTATTCACAGGCGTCAAGGAGTTTGGAAAAGTGGCAATTATTAGCAACAATCGAGTCGAGTGGGCGGTTATTGCCTGTGCCGCATACTCGTTGAATGCATCCCTGGTACCCATGTATGAGGCACAACTGGCCAAGGACTGGAGTTATATCCTGAATGATTCCAGCTCCAGTGTGGTGTTTTGTGCCACCCAAGACATTTACAATCGTGTGCAGAAGGAAGTCTTGCCCGAGACTCCCACCGTGACAGCGTCGGTCTGTCTGGACGCCATGGAGGGCGAACCTCATGCCTTTCGCACCCTCATGGCTGCTGCTGCTGCTGCTCAAGAAGACCATACTAACGACACCAATAGCATCGTTGAACCTACACCCGAAGATCTGGCCAACTTGATCTACACATCGGGTACGACTGGCCAACCCAAAGGTGTCGAATTGACCCACGGAAATTTTGCCACCAATACGCAATCTGGATGTCGCAGTCTGGCCGAGAAACCAAGGGAATTCATTCTCGAAAAAGATCGCTCCTTGGCCTTTTTGCCCTGGGCTCATTCCTACGGACAAACCTCGGAACTATGGGCCAGCATGTCCATGGGCAGCAGCATGGGAATTTGTCGTGGTATTCCCCATATTTTGGAAGATTTGCAAATAGTCCAACCAACACTGTTATTCTCGGTCCCGACCCTTTACAAGAAAGTATACGACGGGGTGCATGAAATTATTCATACCGCAAACCCCATTCGAAGAAGACTACTCTTGTCAGCCTTGAAACTAGGAGATGCCCATGCTCGTGCGTCGCATGGGGTTGGAAGACCCCTGGGACCAATCAATACCATGAAGCATTCGGTCCTCGATAAAATTGTTCTATCCAAGATTCGTGATCGGTTTGGTGGAAATTTACGGCTTGGTTTCTCAGCTGGGGCTGCTTGTCCGCCAGAGGTTCTCTCTTTTATGGATGCTCTCGGAATTCCAGTCTGCGAAGGATATGGCCTGACAGAAACTTCACCAATCATTACGGTCAACGTACCCGGCAAGAGAATGATTGGAAGCGTCGGAAGTCCAATCGGTGGCGTCAAGGTGTACATTGTCGATGCAGAGGGACGGCCCGTAGCGGATGGCGAAGAGGGCGAAGTTTGCTGCACTGGACCAAACGTAATGCGCGGGTATCACAATAACAAGGAGGCAACTGATGAGGTCATTTCAGTTGCACCGGACGGTGTATCGAGAATGTAAGTGACTGTAGCTACTGGATCTGTAAATGCGATGACAACAATGCGAAACTAACAACCACGTTTTAGGTTCCATACTGGTGATCTAGGTCGAATCAATCCAGATGGATTCTTGATGATCACTGGACGAATCAAGGAGCAGTACAAACTTGAAAACGGCAAGTATGTAGTTCCTACGCCCATTGAATCAGCAATTGGCATGAGTCGATTTGTGAGCCAGGTTGTTCTCTGTGGAGCAAATCGCCCATACAACGTTGCTCTTTTGGTTCCAGAATGGTCCGCGATTCAGACAGAGCTCGGAATTAGTGATGCTTCCATGTCCGAAGAAGAGTTGCTGGCAAATGACGAGAATGTTCGCAACCTGATGGATAAGGAAATCCGCAAAACTTGTGCAAAGTTCAAAAAGTTTGAAGTTCCACAGAAGTGGGCCTTTGTTGCACCCTTCACGGCTGCGAATAACATGGTGACTCCCAAGATGTCGATCCGACGACACAAGGTTATCGAGGCATATGAGGATACCATCGCGAACCTATACGATGATGGAGCAAGCAGCTCTACTCTGTATGATCAAGAACACAACGAGGCTGTCTAATATGCGGCTATATGATGTATAATACTAGCTATATGTATGAAAAAGATACACTGCACAATATACTGAACGCAGTTTCATTGACTGATGAAGTTTCTTTTTTCAATCGAAGCAGTCGACAGGCAGCAAATTTGCCTTTTTATTTCAAAACGATCGCATAGAGCATATCACTTCCACTTCTTCCATCTTCAAACAACGTCATGAGTAATCCAGGGGGCGCAGTCATCTCAGCAGAACAATTGAAAGCTCGGTATATCGGAACAGGTGAGAGAATCATTTGTTTTCACTTTATTTTTTCCTTGTTGGATCATCAGACTCACACCATACCAATCCAATCATAATATCCGCATTCAACACTCATCATCTGGTGTTCCCAACTCTGGCCGTGTTGCACCCTTTCTTTGAATAACGTTCTCTCTTCGTTGGACCATTATTTTTCAGGTCATGCGGATATGAGCAAATAGTAAGCTTTTCGTCTTCATATTTCCGAGAGGCCGCATATATATATACATGTATACTTCAGCAGTTTCCTGACCTTTGGCATCGTTTCTTCTTCCCACTTTTTTTTTGGCATCCACCATATAATGTTTCCCTATTATTATTATATATATAGTGATTGGGTGACGAATCAACATCGGGATACCTATGCCAGCCATGTGGCCCACTACGATCAGCTTTCCTATTATGCTGTAGCCCAAAATGAATCGATTGGCCGGGTCCGCCTACAGTTTTTGGACAAGATGATTCAACCGTGTGGACCGTAAGTTCTGAGTTGCTGCTATATGTTGGCTTAATTCTGGGTTTATGTGTGTGTGTGTGTGTGGTTGTGGTTGTAAATCAGAGAAGCCAGGGAGGAAGCAATCCTTGGAATTTGGTGTGGTTCCGAAAGCCAAAGTTGCCACCATTTCTTTGTCGTTTGCCATTTTGCAATTTGGGAACAACAACAACAAGAAGAAGCATTCATTCTCATACATTTTCTGTTCTATCATAATTATTATGTTCCTAGACCACCTCCCACAAAAGATGTTGACAAGATGTTGGAGAATGAGGATTAACAAAATGTAACATTTCTAAACAAGCCACAAAAAAACCCCATGCGCCTCGTGTGACTTATTCAATTGTCCATTTTTTCGTTCCCATTTATCAAATTATCCCTTCCCGTTCCCATATGTACCCGTGCCTATAAAAAATAGTCTAATCACATTACTGTAGTAGTATGATCAAACTTGTTCCACACGGGTCTTTCCATCCGTGTGGCGTGAGAAATGCAACAACAACGAGACTGGATCTTCTTCGAGTGCCGGTTGTTTGCAATCGTCCGACGCAGTGGTAGACTCATCAGTGGACTCGTCCGTGACCTTGCGAGTTTTGCTTTCTCGATTGGAAAGATGGAAATCTTCCAAGCAATCATTAGAGATGGTAGCTACACTTGTAGATGGCGCTGCCAACGAGGCGACATCAAGAGATGCAGAATTGCTCCAAAACGACGTGCTTGTGGTGGCTCGACGCCTGGTTAGAGTCTTTCTAAAGCATCTTTGCTTGGGCCTGTTGGACTTGATAGTAGAAGCAATAGCAACGGGTGCCATTCTTCTTCGTGGTGACACGGCCATACCGTTTGGCACACTCATGCCAACACCGATTCCATCCAACTTGGTGCGAATTGCATCAATGAGAGCGTAATTGGGGTGTGATTTGGTAGCTGTTCCAATCGCCAGAGCCAAAAGAGATTGACCATCGTTGGTCTTGGCCACCAATGACTCTGGGTGGACTGCCAGAAGCATGCGAAGCTTTTCCGGACTGCAATGGCGAGAGCACGCGACATGGGCGGGCAAGTATCCCTTCTTGTCCCGCATAAAGCAAGCTTGAGGACCATATTGGATCATGAGTTCCGTCACGCGTGGAGAAATGTAATCTAAATTTGGTACGAGCAATAGTTTGAGTTTTCACTTAGTTTCAAAAAGCCGACGAGCTGAATGAATGAATCAATAATCCAATCGTTCGTTTATTATCGTCAATCACTTACCAGTAAAGATAATGTGCAATGGTGTTCGCTTCCCCACACCTCCCGGTTGCAACAAGGCCCCCTTGTAGGCTAGAACTAGTTCCGTAATCAACAGCTCCTTGGTTGGAGCGTCCATCTTGGTATTTCGTTGGGCAATGACATGAAGTGGCAAGGAACCGTATCCGTTCTTGATCGATGCTGCTTGGGGTGCCATGTCGAGAATGGTTCGAATCACCTTGGCCCGATGTTCCGTGTTACCCTTACTGGTAATGGCTTGGTGTAGAATGGTGGTGGAAATGTGATTGTCCATAATCATGCTAGTGACAGGAATCTGTGGATTCGTCTGTACACAGCTCAGAACAGAGTTCCATTGATTCTTGCGGCACATGGAAAAGATCGCATGCATGTCGCTGCGGCCCAGCGTTCTGAGAGCTGTAGAGGATGAACTGGCACCAGCTTGGTTGTTGCTGTTGCTGTTGCTGTTGTCTTGATTGACGCCACGGTCGGTTGGAGACTTCAAGAAACAAGTGTTGGATAGTGCGTTCATGATGACTGACTGAACTTGTGTTGAGTGTGTGTGTTTGAAACTTTGATTGGAGTTAATGCAGCTAGCGTGGAATCCAAAAGGTTCTAGAATCAAGCTCGTTGATTTGACAGGATTGTAACTTTTACTGCAAGCAGCTTTGGAATGGACAAGGCTGAGGCGGAAGTGTAGAACTGGTTGAAACAAGATCTTTGTCGCAAGAGAGGTGTCCTTGCTGTGTTTGTGTCTTAGGTTGGTAAGGGATGGGAGCAATCCTTGGAAAGTGAGAGTGTGGTGATAGAGGTGTCCACTAGTCGCGAGCTGTGGGTGCGTGGAAATCGAAACGGTTTTTCGAAAAACCATAGGTTCCTACCATGAGGTGCGATGGGCCCACGGGGGACCGTGTGCAAGTCCTCGTTTTCACAGGGTGGTCCACGATGCACAAAGTGGTTTGGGTGCAACCACGATTCTGATCACGACCAAATCGAAGCGTTGATTGTGCTTCTACCTTGCATGTGCCCCTTCTTAGGCCTAGGCTATCAAGAGGGCAACGGATGTCATGGCAATCCAAGCTAGGAAAGCGACCACAACAACTGGCCTGTGCCATGTGAAATTTCTAATCTTGCAAGAACCATCCTTTCTTTGGAAATTTACACCTTCCTTTCCTCATTAAATGTCAAAGAAAAGATCTTTCTTCACTGCTCCTGGGACCCCCATTGTTTGCTTGAGAGAGAGAGGAGACACACACAAGCAGTCCTACTTCCAACTTTGCAAACCGCATCGCATGTTTTTCGATGACAAAGGTGGGTTCATCCGGGTGCTTTTCGAAACGATGACCGTGTCGAAGGGATCGAATACTCACACTCAATATTTTATGATGCGATGCATATCATAATACAATATACTTTATTTGGTTTCCTGCATTTTAGTTGCATACTTCTGTACCGTTCCAATCGTCGATATGATGATGATGCTAACGACAAAGCGAGCGTTACGGCCAAGGGTCGTGAGGACAGATGTTATGAGTCCACAAAGAATAATAATGACAATCATGCTGATGCTCATGTCAATGGTTAGATCGACTGCTGCTTGGAGCTCGGCATCTCATTTCACGTCACTGGAAAGCAGCACCCCGGATTGGAATCATCAAAATGATGCAGGGCCAACATCAATTCATGCTTGGTGGAATAAGAGTACTGTCTCGTCGTCATCGACTGCTTCCGAACCAGAAGATGATGATGAGTCAGCTCCCTCATCCTTTTTCATTCGACCTGCCTTGCCAGCAGACGTTGGACCGGCTTCCAAAATTCTGGCAGACGGCTTTTTCAAGGACAATACCAACTTTATCACCTATCAATTCGAACGATTGGAAACTTGGCTGAGTCTGGACATCGGATTCCCAAGGCCCAACACCCGCCACGAACTCTTTGTGGCTTGCGAACAATCCACAGGCAAAGTGTTGGGACTTGCGGAAGTGGATGCCCGAATCGAACGACCGACTGTCTGCAATGGACCCTATCTGTGTAATGTCGCCGTTGACTTGGATCACCTACGACAAGGAATTGCCACGGCTCTTGTGGAAAAGTGCGAAGCCCAAGTACAAGAGTGGGTTTACGAATCCGTTCAAAAAGAAGCAGCGACACTGAATGAGAAGGATTCGAAGGATACTAGTACTGCTACTACTTCTCGCTTATCAAGTTCGTTACACTTAAAGGTCCGCCAAAACAATGCGAAAGCAGTTACCATGTACGACAAGCTTGGATACCAATCAATCTTGCAAGAATTGGACAAGAAGAACCAGACGGTTCTGGTAATGCGCAAGCAGCTGGAACGATTGAACAACAACATCAACAACAATAACGAAGAAGCCGAAGCCACGAAAGGTGTCAGCACCACTAGATGAATTCAATCACATGCCAGTGACAAGAGAAGGCGACTATATGATGTAATATTTTGGAGTTGCTACCATACATTCTGCCATTTGAGACTTGACTCATTCCCATTCGAATTGACAACGCAATGTTTTGGCGCGGCAACTGCTTAAAACGCCATATCGATCTAGGGAAAGTTTGCAAAACAATCCAATCTACAATACGATTTGACGCAACTGCATATGGAAGAATTAGATATTCTTTCGATCGTTTTGGTGGGGGTGACAGTAGGTGGGCCTGTCGTCTGAGAGGAGCCAGATGCTTTCCTCGATTATAACCTTGTTATATTATTAGGCTACCTTGGCCTTACTTTGTAGCATACTATGTAGTTAGTTATCCACATTAGTCAAATTCATTTGCATCAACATCTATCCTTTTGAATCTGTTGCCATTGTTTTGGGTCATACCCTTTCGGGCAATCTTTCGGTTCCAATTGTTTTTTCTCGGCGGTCGGAAGGCCTTCTTCAGAATGGAAGAAATCCAACCAGTAAATGCCTTGACTGGGCCCAGGTGTCCACGATTACCATGGAAATAGCGTGCATAGAGATAACAATTGTACTTTTCACCATCAATGGTGTAGTAGTCTAATAAGCACAACACGAATAAAAATAACAAGATGAATATGAGAGAAAAGGAGGGAACAATTCATGTCAATGAAGAGAGATCAAAGAAAAGAAAAGTCAGGACCACGATCATGTATATATCATCAAAGTTTGGATGATTTTGTGTCATCATACATACCTTCAATTTCTTGGACCCTCCAAAAGTGGAGTCGCTCGTAAAACCGAATGGCAGATGCATTGGAAGTGATCACATGAAGGTACAGGGCACCGCACGCTGGATCGTTCTCAACGACTTGCTGCATACATTCTTCAATCATTGTTGTGGCCAAGCCTTGATTTCGAACTTTATCAACTGTCCCTAGTGTCATGATGTAAAAGACTCGTTTGTGTTTACCTTTGTAATAGGGAGTGTCCGGTAATAAATTTTGTCGTGTTTGACTGTTCAATTTATTCCACTCCAATGATATCCCCACTAGACAAGCCAAAATTTCATCTTCATCATCATGCTGGCTTGCAGTGTTGGGCTGACACAAGAGGTTGGTATACAGCGGGGCATTGCTATGACACATTTCTTCCATCACCAAATGATCATAGAATTCTTCTTGGTACGATACTGGGAACCACTCTTCGTGCAAGGCTTGTATGGCTTGCCGATCTCTTGGTAGAATACGCCGATAAAAATATGGGGAAGTTTCTTCGTCATTCTCATCGTCATCGTCATAATCGTAGTCACAGTCTGCAGGGTATTCATCATCCGATTTTTGTGCGAATGGGGTGGATGAATTATTATTCCTGTTGGACGATGATTCTCCATTCTTTCCAGTGCCAGCCTCAATATCCAGATCATCGTCGTCGTATTCTGATAATAAAGTGGATAGAACATCATCCTTTGTTCGAGGCCTCGTAAGCTCGGCCCACGGGTCTGAAGCAGTGCTTTTATTGGTTTCGTCGGTATGGTTGGTCATGGTTCCAAGAGATGACTTATTTGGCAGGAATGCTCAGTCACACGGATTGAAATGCAGGTCTTATAGTGCAGCCACTGAGCCTAACAGGAGTGATGTTTCAAATGCTACAATAATTTATACATGCAACACTACCGTCATTTGAATAATGCAATGAGGGTGGCAGTCACTCTACAATGTTGAAGTTATATTGCTCTGGGAGTTTGAAATATCGTAGGTGGCCGACTATCACTCACTCAGTCGAATCGTATGAGACTATGAAAGTTCCTTGATCCACCAAGACAAGTACTGCGTACTCAAATATCTACAAGAAGCTTCTGCTCTATCAGTAATCTTCATCTTAATTAAAATAGTGCAAGAGTTATAGTATGTTTCTAGCAATCTCAGTTTGAAACAGCCTTGCCTTCCTCTTCATCCTTGTCCTTTGATTCAGTCTCTACTCCTTGTTGTTGCCTTCTGTTGTCGGTCCGCCGTTGTCGAGCCCAACAACACATTGGAACCAAGCATAGTAACAAGCTGATTGGAATGATGGATATTGCAAAATACATGGCAGCGGTGGCCACGGATACACTTAGATCCGGTTTCAATCCTTCCGCCTTCATGGCCTCTGGTGTCCGAAGCGTCAACAGTGCAATGTCCGTGCGAGACAAGAAACGAAGGCGAGGGCCCCATCCAACCACACCTTCCGATACAAAGAGGTACGATGGTCCGTGTTCCGAGCCAACATCAAACTCTGCCAGTCCTGCAATACCGTCATATGAAAGCAAGGTGATGTGCTGGGGCCAGATTTGTCCGCCGTGTGTATGACCACTGAGTTGAAGTCCAACCCCGTCCTTGGCCGCTTGCTTCATGCCAAACGGTTGGTGCTGCAACATGATCATTGGCAAGTCGGAGGAAATGGGTTCATCATTTTCAATAAAGGTACCATTGAGTCCAGCTTGAACTCGAATGGCTGTTTCATAGTCGGGCGCGATTTGATCTTCAAAAAGAGCATCTCGTTTACCACTCCAATCGGCCATACCAATGAGGGCAATGGAGCAGCCATCGGTGTTGGCCTTGTTCAACATGGCATGTTGGTTCTCTAGGAGAACCAAAGTTTCCGCAAAAGGGGCCTCTTCTCGAAGCAGCTTACGGTAATCGGCAACACCCTCAATGTTTTCGTGGTTTCCAAAGCTCATGTACACTCCATCTGGTGCTTTCAGACGCGTCAGAGGTTCCATCTTTTGGCGGGTGATATCCGTCACGGGTTGGTCGCCAATATCTCCCACCAAGGCAATGGCATCCGGATTCAAGGCGTTTAGATTATTGACCATCCATTCGGCATCGCTGAGACCGGCCATGGATCCCACGTGCAAGTCCGCTGCCATGGCGAGTTTGTATCCATCGCACTCAGGGGGCAACTTGGGAACTGGAACATTCAGTTTCAAAACAGTTGGATCATATGCCGCGAAATAGGACCAGACCGTCCACCATGTGTAAAGTACAAGAATCAGCAATAGTCTCCACTTGGCGGCCGAGCGTCTCTGATCCAATTGTCTTGGCTTTTCGGCGTCCGCATCGTCTACTGTTTCAGAATTGCCAGTTGCAGCAGTCGCCACAGATTGCCGGGCGGCTTCTTCTTCTTGTTGTTGAGACAACAACATCATTTTGCTACGGTACCACCAGTCTTGCGCGGCACCCGTGTGTCCCAGCATCTTGTCTGCCACTACAAACAGATAAAGCAAACAGAGGGCATCCACGAGCCAAACGGCACTGCACAAAATCAACAGGCTTCCGAATCCATTAAAGGTAACCACAATGAACATGTCTGGTTCCACATTTTCACTGCTAATATCGAGACCGAAAAAAGCGCCTGCGAAACATAGCATAAAGAAGATCCAGAAAAGAATAGTAGGGACTGTTCGTTGGAGGCTTGGTGGGCACGTGGTGATGGATTCCCAAGTAACAGCACTCAGCGTATCACTGTGAAAAGAAGAAGGACGAGACAAAGTGGTGTAGTCACGTGTCGGTGAGTTGCTTTATGATATGACATCCATGGACATAACGAGTGCATATAATCGTCTTACCTTTGAGATAGAAAGGGATCTCGGCACAGTCGTAGCCAGATGTATCGGATTATCAGATACACCATAGGTAACCCCACAAACCACATGAGGGCAAAGAAAGGAGCACCAGCAGCACCGGAAGTAAAGGCAACGGCAATTCCCAATCCAACAAAGAGGGTGGCGCCAATCATATTTCGACGAGAGCAGTACCACATCTTCTCATTGCGTGACGATGATTGCGCTGAAGTAGCGATATTGTTGTCTGAGTGAGACATGGATGCCAATGATGCTTGCTTTGTGAGTATATTTTTGTGATGATACTTTTGGATCACTATTCAGGAACGCTTCGCAGGAACAGCAAGAACCAGCAAGAACCTCCAAGAGTGTTCCAGCTTGACTTGGCGGAGTAGTCGACTCAGTCCAAAGCAACCGGTTTGATTTGAATGACGCGACGTGATGTCTCAACTGCATTTTTATAAAACCACAAGACGTGACCTCGGCAGTTTCATGATTGATCCATCCTCGCCGACGATAGATTTGTATCATGAATTCAAACGATCAAATGTTCAAGTTTATCGTTATGTTACTACTGTCTCTTAGTTTAATTAGAGCCTCAAGAATCGACGGAAAGCAGGAAGAGGGCAGTCGCCAGCATTCGCAATCATGCCAAAGCAAGGACAATGACCATGGTGATGACGACAAGAACTGCCTACTATCCGACGACCACCAGCCACAAAAGGATGATAAAGCATCTTTGCTGCCTCGGTGGAATCCTAGAGCGTTGCATCCTTGTAACATTCGACAAATAACCTGGCAACAATTTCTGGAAGAATTTGGACCATCGGGACTCCCTCCCATGTATCCAGATCCTCTAGTGATTATTCTTCCTGATGAAAAGAAGACGAAACGGAACCAAAAGTTCCAAGATTTGTCACAAAAAGACCGAATACTGGATTCGTTTCCACTGAACTTTACAGTGACCTTATCATCCTCCAACTCCTTTTCGGAACATCGACGGAAGATTCCTTTTTCTCAATACTTGGACGAATTGGTAGTATTGAAAGAGGACGATGGGTCAGCTGGCGATTTGCAATACTATGATCCATCATTTGAACCAGAACTAGAACACCAACAGCAGCATGGGCAATCAGCAGCCCAAAGTGCTACCATTACTTCAACTCATCGACAAGCCTCATCTACACCACTTTCCAATGAAACTTGGTACCTCTTTGGAGAAACGTACTCGCCCGAATGGAAGCTGTTCCTTAGTCATTACGAGCTTCCATTATGCGAAGCATGTTTGCCCGACAGTGTGGCCTTGTCGTTTGGGATTGGTGATTGTGGATCTGGAGTTCAATGGCATGTGCATGGACCGGGATTTTCCGAAGCAGTGATTGGAAGGAAACGTAAGAATATACGATTGTTTGATTTATGGATTGGAACTGATATTATTGTTCTCATGAGCATAATGCGATTACTGTTTCAGATTGGATCTTGTATCAAGACAAACCAGACTTTCACAAGGATCAAACTTCATTGAATTGGATGGAAGAAAACTACATGAACATTATGAATCCAAATGATCGACCACTTGAATGCACCTTGAATCCTGGTGACATTATCTACTTTCCCAATATGGTAAGTATCAGTCAATCAGTCAGTCAGTCAATATTAATTTGTGGCGTTGCCTCGAATCCAATTCAGTCTCTTATTTGTGTGTGTGTGTCATAGTGTCTCACCGTATTTTTGTCTCTTTCTTTCCATCAATAATAAAGTGGTGGCATGCGACGATCAACTTGGACGACTACACTGCCTTTGTTTCAACATTTACACAAGAACATTTGTTTGTATGAGTTGCTCTCTCTCTCTCTCTCTCTCTCTCCTTTATTTTAAAACTATTGTTACAGTTACAACATGCAGTTCAATCAATGCAATGCGGATGTTTGGAATGGCACTTATTCTTGTCCGTCCATATGATCCTGTTGGCGCTACCGTCGCCTTTTTTACTTTTCTTCTACGTTGCCGTCATTATTGTCATCGGTGGCCAAATCACCCCACGACACGGACGAATCTCGATCACGTCGCTTTTCTTCAAAGGTCCGTTCGACAATATCACCCACCAAACTTCCAACGCCCGCAGTGGCCATGAGGGGCAAAATTACATTGTAATCCCGTGTCAATTCAAACAATAGCAATGTAGCAGTCAAAGGTGCCCGGAACAAGGCCGACAAGACTCCTGCCGCTCCCACCAGGGCATAGGCTTGGACGTCTGCCAAGAAAAAGGGACTGGCCGTGGCGGACAATTTGAACAATCCCTGGACAATATTGTGAAAGGCAGCTCCGGTCATGCCTCCCAAAAAGAGAGATGGTGCAAAGGTTCCCCCTACCAGTCCACTTCCGGCCGATACCGCAGTGGCCAAAATTTTGGCCGCCAACAAGGAGAGAATCAATCCCAAGGACATGCTGGTATTGGCCAAGAGTGCGTTCAATGTCTCGTAACCAAAAAACAGGATTTGCGGAAAGGCCAATCCCATGACTCCGCAAAAGAGTCCTCCCAGGATGGGTTTGAAGAATTGGGGCATCTTCTTCATGCGGTTGCGGAGACGTTTGGGACCACTCAATCCATCAAAGACTCGTTTGGACAGTTGCGCCAAGGCCGAGAAGGAACCAGCGACCACGCCTGATACAACTCCCAACAATAGGTACTGCAGTTGCATGCAAATAATACAATAAGAAATAAAACAATAAGGAGACAAACAAAAGTTAGAATGAGTGCAACGCATTTTGTTCAAGGGAAGAAGAAGCATTGTAGTACGCACCAATGGCAATTCGACCAGGGGTGTATTGAGTTGATACGATGGGACGGATAACGCCAGTTCTTCTCCCAAGTACACTTGTGACACCAATGCCGAAAGAACTGATGCGATTAGAATGGCGGTAATCGACCCAGTTCCAGAAGACAGGTAGTCCTGTTGGACTTGCTGCTGCCATGAAATTTGATCCTTTCGGTTGTTTCCAATACTCTTGGTCAAGGGACCGCTGGATCCCGAAATGGTAAGAGGAGGAAGGTTTTGTTGCAAGATTTCCAAGGCAAAAAAGACACCCGCCAGGGGAGCATTGAAACCGGCGGCGACACCTGCGGCGGCACCCGCTGACAGCAACAATCGATTGCGTCGTAGGCGTGCCGCAGCGTCCACTTCGGCCAGCATATCACTGCGTTGCAAGGAGGGTGGCATGCACAAACGAGACATGGTCATTCCCACTTCCACAGATGGCCCTTCCGGTCCCAAGGAGCATCCACTGCCCAACGTGAGAATGGCCGCCAAGGGTTTTCGCAAAAATCTCAGGGCATTCTTGAAGCGTTGATCCTTTTGGACGTCGAGCGAAAGGGCATCCACTTCGTTGGCAGTTCCCCGCAAACCAGGAGCCATTTCTCCAGTCAGACTGATCAGACTCACACCCAGACCTCCGACCAAGGCAGGAATGAGCCACCAGACGAATCGTTCCGAAAAGGCGGATCCATAGACGGTCTCTCGGACGGCTTCAATGGACAACTTGAAAATGGCAACGGCAAATCCCGACAGGACTCCAATAATGGCCGAGGCAAAGACGACGTAGGCCGAATCGTAATCAAATAGAGAAGCGGCCGTACGCAATTTATTGGAATTGTCCTCTGTGACGGACACTTTCAGATCCTCATTTGTTGTTGTTGTTGGCTCCTCGTCGGCATAGAATGCAATGCTTTCTGTTTGCTTTTTGGAGGAAGGAGCTGCTGCTTCATCATTGTCGTTGACAATCTCATTATCGCTGATGCTTGCTCCTTTTAGTGGTTCTGGAAAAAATGACGATGCTGGAGGTTCATTGTCCGAGTCGTCCTCCATGGACTGAAAGAGAACCAACGATGGAGAATGCGACGGGGCGAGTCCAAGTTGGTACAACTGATGCTGATTTCTGGAAACCGTGGGAATTTCAGTGGTGTGCTGCTTGCGGAAGGAAAAGGCATTGACGGTTCCCAACAGAGCAATGGCTTGGCAACTCAAGAGGACAGCAGAACCTTGAATGATGAGTCCTTTCATGATCGATTGATTCGCTTCTTTTGTGATGAAAGAACAACAAGAATCAATTGAAGTGATATGACAGGAGGTGACAGGGGTGACAGAATTTTGTGAGATTGGTTTGTGCTGACGTAGTCAACATCGGACCACGTCATAAAACGGAGGCGAATAATTCGACTGTATTAATATTTTAGTAAATTCTTGATGTTCTTGGAAAGAAACACACTGACGCAATGGTTGTGTGCACACATCACTCATAATCTTATATTTTATCATAAAAAATATACAAAAAAATTAATGATCAGTTCAGAACAAAACGATCTGTGACATGTCTCATTCAGAAAGCGACATCGCTACTTCAGCGCAATCATCATCGGACAATAATAAGCAGTCGTGTTGGTGCTCTCATCGTCGAAGTCTGTTTTCCGCCACCCTTTTTATTGGATTGGGAATTGCCGTTGCCCTATTGTCAGGTGATGGTGCTCCGTTCTTTACCGTCATGTGGTTTCTGGGACTGCCTCTGGTGTTTCTGATATTGCGATACCTCTGGCTCCGACTGTGTCGAGATCCCTTTCTCTCTCAAAGGTAAGGAAACGACGCAAGATTTTGGAAGGATGACACAATCACCTATCAGGTGAACATTCATTCAGGTATATCATAGCGCTCACTTTTTTCGGAATGCTCTCGTTCGTCCTTTTCACAGTGATACTCTGGGTGCTGTGACTTGGGAATCCATGACTACCTGTCCACCGAGCCTCCAGCGAACCGTCCCTACCAGTCTGTTCTGGATCTTCTTTGTGCTCTGTTTTGCCGGCGCCTTTTTGGGGTTTGATGTGGGAAATGACAATTTGGAACCGGACATGTTCATTGTGGTTACCTTTAATGGATTTGGAAGTCTATTGATTTTATGCAGTGCCGTTTGGCTTGTGGATGCCCTTTGTTTGCTTTATCTGTTTGTAGTGGCAGACAAGATGCTGGGACACACGGGTGCCGCGCAAGACTGGTGGTACCGTAGCAAAATGATGTTGTTGTCTCAACAACAAGAAGAAGAAGCCGCCCGGCAATCTGTGGCGACTGCTGCAACTGGCAATTCTGAAACAGTAGACGATGCGGACGCCGAAAAGCCAAGACAATTGGATCAGAGACGCTCGGCCGCCAAGTGGAGACTACTGCTGATTCTTGTACTTTACACATGGTGGACGGTCTGGTCCTATTTTGCTGCCTATGATCCAACTGTCTTGAAACTGAATGTTCCAGTTCCCAAGTTGCCCCCTCAATGCGATGGATACAAACTCGCCATGGCAGCGGACTTGCACGTGGGATCCATGGCCGGTCTCAGCGATGCCGAATGGATGGTCAATAATCTAAACGCCCTGAATCCGGATGCCATTGCCTTGGTGGGAGATATTGGGGACCAACCCGTGACGGATATCACCCGCCAAAAGATGGAACCTCTGACGCGTCTGAAAGCACCAGATGGAGTGTACATGAGCTTTGGAAACCACGAAAACATTGAGGGTGTTGCCGATTACCGTAAGCTGCTTCGAGAAGAGTCTCCTTTTGCGGAATCTATGGTTCTCCTAGAGAATCAACATGCCATGCTGAACAAGGCCAACACCGATGGCTGCTCCATTGCTTTGATCGGTATGGCCGATTGGAGTGGTTCTGGAGGAAGAGGTTAAGGTCAAATCGCGCCCGACTATGAAACAGCCATTCGAGCTCAAGCTGGACTCAATGGTACCTTTATTGAAAAAGACGAACCCATTTCCTCCGACTTGCCAATGATCATGTTGCAGCATCAACCGTTTGGCATGAAGCAAGCGGCCAAGGACGGGATTGGACTCCAACTCAGTGGTCATACACACGGCGGACAAATCTGGCCCCAGCACATCACCTTGCTTTCATATGACGGTATTGCAGGACTGGCAGAGTTTGATGTTGGTTCGGAACATGGACCATCGTATCTTTTCGTATCGGAAGGTGTGGTTGGATGGGGCCCTCGCCTTCGTTTCTTGTCTCGCACGGACATTGCACTGTTGACGCTTCGGACACCAGAGGCCATGAAGGCGGAAGGATTGAAACCGGACCTAAGTGTATCCGTGGCTACTGCTGCCATGTATTTTGCAATATCCATCATTCCAATCAGTTTGTTACTATGCTTGATTCCCGTGTGCTGTTGGGCTCGACAACGGCGGACCGACAACAGAAGGCAACAGCAAGGAGTAGAGACCGAATCAAAGGACAAGGATGAAGAGGAAGGCAAGATTTTTCCAAACTGACATTCCTAGAGACGCAATATCACGACCCTTTTATTTTGTTTATTTTAGTCTTTTTCAATCGTTTCCTGATCAGTTTTACTACAAGATCGACGTAAAAATCGGCTACAATCCAAAGCAGCACCTACAACCACTAGATACTCCTCGCGTTGAAAGTCATTTTTATAAGTATCAAAGAAGAGGTACGATAAAATAGTCTACTAGTGCGTGGGTCTTTTGTTGTTAGCAGATTTTGACGTTCCATTTTGGGCTGTTTTAGGTTTTTCGTCGTATACTCAGTACCATTTCTACAGCTATCTAAGATAGCCTACTGCCGTCCTCCGTGTGTGTGTTCGTAGTATTTTGTCTTGGTGTGTAGCTGGTGGGTTGTGGTGTGAAGCGGGTCGAACTGATCGAGTAATAGACTCGATTCGTTCGACCAATCTCAGAAATCCCGTGTGCGGTATTACTGAGATCTGCTTTCCTACCAGGCACCGCCGATATGGTAAAATGGAGGCGGTGCCCAACAGGGCGGGTGAGGTTTGGGAGAGAAAAATTGAATTACCGCGACACAAGTGGGTGAATTCAATCTCAGTCGATAAACTGGGCATCATTGCCTGGGCGCATCGACAACAACTTTTGACGGTCGAAGGCCGTTCGGCCTTTGTCCGTCTGTAACACAATGTAGTCAAAGAAATCGAACAGTGTGCCTGCGGTCTACGTTGGAGGATACGAAAAATAAAATAGCATCAATTTTATCATCAAGTGGTCCAACCAATTATTGGGACAGAGGAAAGTGTTTTCAAATCTATTGCATTCAATGATGGGCCTTTGTCCTATTTTATCAATTTTAACTGATGAGGTCACGGTTAAAAATTGAGGTGATCTTGAAAGGAAGCGTTTGTCATACTGTACTGTGTGTTATTCTGACATGCAAAGGCGTAAATCACTCATCCACATCACAAAATCAACGACGATCAGAACAAAGAAATCAGTAACATGTCTCATCATGCAGACAATGATGTCAACAATTCAGCGGAAACATCATCCGGCAATAATCAACAATCATTTTGGTGCTCTCATCGCCGGAAGTTGCTTTCCGCTGCAGGGGCGCTCTTATTTATTGGATTAGGAATTGCCGTTGACCTGCTGTCAGGAGATGGGGCTCCTCTTTATACCGTCATGTGGTTTGTGGGACTACCTGTTGTATTTCTGATATTGCGATACCTCTGGCTCCGACTTTGTCGAGACCCCTTTCTCTCTCAAAGGTATGAACAAAGAAGCAAAATGATCGACGGCTCAGTCCATTTTTTAAAAATCAGGTAAAAGCATTCGGTTATCACAACTCACCACTTACTTTTTCGGAACGCTCTTTCGTCGCTTTGCTACAGCGATACTTTGACAGCTGTTACTTGGGAATCAACCACCACATGTCCGCCGAGCCTCCAACGAACAGTCCCTACTATTCTGTTCTGGACCTTCATTGTGCTATGTTTTGCCGGCGCCGTTTTGGGGTTCGATGTGCGAAATGAAAATTTGGAACCAGACATGTTTATTGTCGTTACGTACAGTGGGTTTGGTTCCTTGTTGATCTTGTTAAGTGCTGTTTGGCTTGTGGATGCCCTCTGCTTATGCTACCTATTTGTCATAAGGGACAAGATTCTGGGACACACGGGTGTCGCTCAAGACTGGTGGTACCGTACCAACATTGTATGGGCGAGTTGTCAACAACAAGAAGCAGCAGCAGCCCCGCAATCTGTGGCGACTACTGCAACTGGAAATTCTGAAACAGCCGAAGCTGCTGACACAGTCAAGTCCAGACAATTGGATCAGATACGCTCGGCCGCCAAGTGGAGACTATTGCTGATTATTTTGCTTTACATATGGTGGACGGTCTGGTCCTATTTTGCTGCCTATGATCCAACTGTCTTGATACTGAATGTTCCAGTCCCCAAGTTACCCCCTCAATGCGATGGATACAAACTAGCGATGGCAGCTGACTTGCACGTGGGATCCATGGCCGGTCTCAGCGATGCCGAACGGATGGTGAATAATCTAAACGCCTTGAATCCGGATGCCATTGCCTTGGTGGGAGACATTGGGGACCAACCGGTCACTGCCATTATCCGCCAAAAGATGGCACCTCTGGCGCGTCTCAAGGCACCGGATGGAGTGTATATGAGCTTTGGAAACCACGAAAACATTAAAGGTGTTGAAGGTTACCGCAAGCTACTCCGAGACGAGGCTCCTTTTGCGGAAACTGTGGTACTCCTAGAGAATCAACATGCTATATTGGACAAGGCGAGCACAGATGGCTGCTCCGTTGCTTTGATCGGTATGGCCGACTGGAGTGGTCAACGAGATGGTGCTCTTTATGAAGATCAAATCGCACCCGATTTTGAAAAAGCAATTCGAGTTCAAGCTGGACTCAATGGTACCTCTATTGAAAAAGACGAACCCATTTCCTCCGACTTGCCAATGATCATGTTGCAGCATCAACCTTGCGGTATCAAGCAAGCGGCCAAGGACGGGGTTGGACTTCAACTCAGTGGTCATACACACGGCGGACAAATCTGGCCCAATCACATCACCTTGCTTTCATATGACGGTATTGCAGGACTGGCAGAGTTTGATGTTGGTTCGGAACATGGACCATCGTATCTTTTTGTATCGGAAGGCGTGGTTGGATGGGGCCCTCGCCTTCGTTTCTTGTCTCGCACGGACATTGCACTGTTGACGCTTCGGACACCAGAGGCCATGAAGGCAGAAGGATTGAAACCGGATCTAAGTGTATCCGTGGCTACTGCTGCCATGTATTTTGCTACTGCCATCATTCCAATCAGCTTGGTATTATGGTCGATTCCCGTGTGCTGCTGGGTTCGACAACGGCGGACCGACAGAAGGCAACAGCAACAAGTAGAGACCGAATCGAAGGACAAGGATGAAGAGGAAGGCAAAACTGTTTCAAACCGAGATTGCTAGAAATATACTTTAACCCTTGTCTTATTAGTATCATGAAGATTATAGAAAAAGAGGTTTTTTGTAGTGCGATCTATGGTGAGTATCATTGTGTGGTAATAGCAGATACGAGATATAATGAGTCGAACCTGACGTGTCTGGAGTAATAAATCAGTCCCGAGCTTGAGCGACGTGTTATTGGTACTGTAGTGTGTGCCTATGCCTTGACGATTCATTCTGCACCAATTGCGTAATCCTGATAGAGCTTCATTCTTTCACTTTCTTCGCCAAGAGTTTCATCTTGGACTGTCCAATGAAAACTGGTATGATGAATGCTAAGATTATTACCAGATGGGTGGTAACTAGTACTATAATGCGCCCCCACTCCTCCCGGTGGTGGTTCTATTGTAAAATATCTCTTCTACAGCATGGATTGCTTTTTACCATGTGTTTTTCAGTGAATCATGATTATGTTGTGAAGACTACGTTTGATATGGATGATATATGTATATCTGTATCTACCAGGAACGATCATTACCCGGTATGACCCAGCGCCTGAATGCGAATGAATGAATCTAATCGTTACCTGGTATCCAAACGGACTAGTTTGACCACAACCAAATGTCCCGCACCACGAACGAAAAAAAATGTGACCGTTCGAGAGAAAACGCAATACAATTCCATTCCAATACCGTAAATAGGCATTCATTGGACAGAGTGAGACGCAAGAAAACCCTTTCCTTGTCACGGTGTCTCCTACTTGAATCAATCATCGTTGCTTTGGGCCCTGTTGTAATCCAACCACTCTAATAAATTATGGATTCATCGTCTGATGACGATAGTGATGACGATCGGCAGAAGTTTGTCATCGGCGGCAGTGACGACGATTCTTCTTCCGAAGAAGGTGGTAATTTCAAGGATGAAAATGATGACCGTGAGAATCCCAGTGAATGGCAAAGCATCAATGTGAATGACGAAGAACGGGGTGTGAGCAGTGAAACTAATCCCAATGGATTAGCGAATTATTCTGGATCCGAAGAGGAGAATAAAAAGAGACGCATGATTATCATTGGATTGGCCATTTGCTGTTGCATTTGGCTCGTTGCCGCTATCGCCTTTGGTGTAATGGCATTCACCAAAGAAGATGATCCTCCGCAAACAACGACAGCCGTGGTGGCATCAACTCCGGCTCCTGTTGCCACTACTCCAGCACCAAGCAACAACGGCACCGCGGTTGCACCAGACCAAGTTCCCATTACCGAAGCGCCTTCCATCAGTCCATCAACATCTCCCAGTGGATTCTTCCAAACCGAATTTGTCTATCCTGCCATTGCTTCTACCTTCATTCAAAAGGGTGTGACGAATCCTCAAATCAACTCTCCCACGTTGCTAGTGGAAAATGGTAAGCTACTTTCATTGTATTGATTCATTCATTCATTCATTCATTCATTCATTCATTCGATGGATGATTTGATGATTTTTGGATTGCATCTCACTGCAAACTTATGTACATCTATTCCATAATATGTTCATTACGATTATAGGAAACGGGAATTCGGACGCCTCTGCCTTGATAAGATTGGATGTATCGAGCAAGATTGACAACATCTTTCGACAACGACGACAACTGGCGGGTCAATTCACGGGCAAATCCACCAAAAGTTTCTTGAGGCTATTTTTGGCGGCCGATGCTGGATCACCGCCGCCCAAATTGACTTTGTTTTTGCTGCCAGAAGTCGATTTGCAATTCTTGACGGCCCAAGAATTCAACCCAGTCTTGGCCGAAGAGTTGCAATCCTTTCGGTTTACCGACTTGCCACATCCTGCCGTGACAGGAATTGCCAATATGGATCAAAATGTGTTCTTACCTCCTCCCAAAGCGGGAGATCCCATATGGATTGATATCACAGACGTTGTGGACAGTGCGGCTGCCTTTGGAGAGGAATCCGTATTTTTAATGTTGGAAAATCGGGACGCCGTGCAAGCACCTGGGAGTGGGACCCAGTTTTATGGAGTCAATTCGGAGGATCCTCCGGCATTGGTGGTATTTCTGGATGATACAGTGCCTACTATTTCTCCTGCGCCATCCATGAGCATGGCACCTTCCATGAATCCAACGGGAAGCATCTACCCTACAGGAAGTGATCCGCCCTCATTGAAAGATTCGACGGAACCATCGTCAGGCCCAAGTACCAGTTATAGACCCACCAACATGCCCAGCAAACTATCGTCGACCAATCCCACCATTGCTCCTTCCAGCAGTGCTAGACCCAGTGCTTCGGAACGGCCTTCGGGAGTCCCTTCTGGATCTGGCGCACCTTCTGTTTCCGCCCAACCCTCCAAGGTTGCTTCGGGGGCACCTTCCAAAGCTCCAGTGGCCTCAGAATTTCCCACCAACACCCAATGTCTTCCTTGTCCGCAAGGACAGGCCCTCAAGTTTTCGACTGTCTCAGTTGCTTCGATGTCCGAATCCTGTGCCGATTTAAGACTCCGGTTGTTGTACAGCGAATATGCTGTTTTCGATGCGACACCAGTCCAGTGCACTGATATTGTCGATACTTGTGGATGCGAAGTTCCCGTAGCCTGTACTCCCTGCACTGGATTTGAAAAACTCAAGTTTTCTGCTGTAAAACTCATCAATGATGTCAAATGCCAAGATGCCCAAATCACACTCGCAACCCAACCATTAGCCTATGGCACAGCTCAGTGTGCAGGCTTGAAGGACTCTTGCGGTTGTGGGGCTCCCACCACGAATTGTCGGGTTTGCCCCGAAGGTCAAGTTGTGGGCGATCGAGATTATGTCCTTTCTACCACGGCACTAGGGCTGGTTAGTTGTGGTGATTTGGAACTTGGTGGTTCCTACGGGTACATTGACGATGCTACGTGCAGCAAACTGGAGACTGCGGGGGTGGCGGATCTTTGCGGGTGCGAACTAGCAAGTGACCGACCTTCCATTAGTCCATCTTCCACCACGATCGGTAGTGTATCGATCCAGCCATCCTTTGAACCCTCCAAACAACCTTCCCTAAGCTCAGCACCCAGTGACAGTTTGGTGCCATCCAAACAGCCTTCTGCGAGCAACGCCCCCAGCACAAGTTTATCACCGTCCAAACAGCCGTCAACAAGTGCCGCACCATCCCAAACCCCATAATAGTATTTTTAATTCTAAAAATTCAATTCTTAATTTTAAAGTCAAATTATCAATCTGATTTCAATCGGTGTCGTCAGGTCATGCATACATGATTCCAAGTGAAAGTTATGAATCGATATGGATGTCCTATTGGAGGTTTCAACTTTGACATGTGCTCCCCATAATTCGTGGAATCAAATGACCTGACTGTGACTTGAAAAAACATGAGTCGGGGCATTTTGTTTACTGGACAAGACTGCGTGGAGAAAAAAGCTCCAACCATTTGGATTCTTGCGTTATAGAATGCTTCAGGATCTGTCACAGGATTCTAAAAGATACTTCAACCCTGGCATCACAACGCGCAATAAGTAGGGAGAGTTGTCAACGCAAAATCCTGTGGTGGTAGAACAGGATCGCCGTGAAAAATGCATCTTGCTTCGAATGGACGGAAGTAGCCTGTGAGAAAGAGACAGGGAAGATGATGAGACAATATCCACAGTGATGTGGGAAAACGTGCAGAACAACAAATCTTTGCGCTCTGGAAAAATAGGAAAAAAAGGTTGTCTACATCGTGACGTTTTGCCGCTCGTAGTGAGCTGGGTAATGTTTCATCATCGCAATTGTTTACCTCCGCTACAAATAACATCTAGGTTTTTCTTACCTCAATCAGTCACCAGGCTACGTAACGTACTGTACTGGGAAAAGGGAAAATGACGTGAGGAATCAGTTTCAGATTCAGACTTCCTAAGTGTTTGAATCATTCGATCATGTTGAATAATTTACTTGAATGTTTCTCTTTCACAATTAAGTCAGCCTGGGGCGGCATCCACTCAAGATGGTGAATCATCTCGGTTCATAAATAGGATCAAATACAAGCACAAACCTAACTCACATCATACCAGCGCATCATTTGTAAACTGTAGAGAGAGAAGAATTTTATGAGACACACTGCCAAAACCAGATTTTCAGACAACTTCAAGCAACGCTGGAGAGTCAGCGTAACTATGACTATATAAGACTCTCATAGCCAAAACAGCTCAAGTCATTAGGCTTGCGCCATTCATCATCCTCCAAAAAAGCAGCTGAAATCCATACATCAACAATAAACCGATCCGAAAATAATGGAGATTTGGATCATCAACTACACAGAGTGTATCAAGAAGGGGAATCCGATCCTTCTCATTCTCGTCATATCGATTATCGATGCATGGACTCACGATCGATTCACTTACGTTCATGGTGAAAAACAATAAAATGAACGCCACTCATTTTTATGTTTCTATGTGTCCTGATATTGGTGGTTATGAGCCTAGTCGTTTTAGTCGGATGGATGTAAAAAATTATGTACGCATTCTACCGGTTCGTACCGGTATACCAAGAGTATTACCTTATTTTATGTTTTCGAATATCGTAGAAAAAATAGTAAGAGAGCAACAAGACGATTACCGTGACTTATCTATGACACTAAGAGCTTCAGTCTACAGGAATGCAATTATTGACTCCATGTGAGTACGCAGCTGTAGGCTCAGAAGTAGGAAATAGTTCTAATTGGAATGAGCACTGTGTTTCTTTATAATCAACAGCTGGGGCCTGGTCGTCGTCTTAGTAAACTTTCGTAGCTGCCTTGATATATTTAAGAGCACCACGTACAAGCATACGGTGCATCAAGCATTTAGCAGCTTAACCCTTTAGTCAGGGCGAGCTTGGCCATTTTACAAACGCTCAAAGGTAATATCGAATCATTGTTTGTGATCGCACACCAGCGGCATCATTTGCTTGTGCCAGTCGAGGAGCGGGGAGAGTGCAATGGCCACTCTTTCTACTGATATCCATCAAAAATATCATCTGGCGGGACTTCTCTCAAGACCCCGTGATGTTTTGGCAACCAACAGAACCGAATCTCTCTCAAGGCCTCCAAGCGTCGTGCATTCAATCCCGAAACATGTACATCCTTCGTAGTTCCATCAACAGTGACAGCCATTACGTATTCCCGGCAGGTTCGGCGCAACGAGTTCTTCCAGGGACGAAGTTTGGAATCCGATATTACCAAATTTCCGTGTTGCTCTTGATGACGCTTCAAAGCATGAAAGTTGTTCCACCATTCTTCTTCTTTGGGATTCCAACAAAAGTTGATATTTTCCAAGCGCGCGATTTGTTCATCCGTCAATGGTTTGTAGTTCTTGTCGGAATATTTGTATCTTTGTCGTTGATAATACATCCAACTGTATAAATCAGGATGTTCCAACTTTTTCACCTTGAAATGGCCGTGCTTTTTCCAAAAAGCATACATTTCGTCATATTTGGAATCCCACACAGATTGTCGAATATCAAAGTCGAATCCAAGGGATTGAAGTCGTTCCTTGCGACTTTGGAATATCGGTGGCAATGGCGTGGTTGCGAAACTGTCGCCGTTATGATGCTTATTGTAGAGACTCCTCTGATTTTTGCAAAAGCTTGCCAATTTGGGATACTTTTGTTGAATCTCTTCTGATGGGTGTTGTGGAACATTTACATGGCCGTGCTCTTGGTGGAAGCGCTTTAGATTCTGAAACTGAATCTCCCATGCTGGATTGTTGCTCGTGCTGGATGATCCTATCGCATATTCATCATCATAAGAATCATCGTTGCCATAACCATAATCACTGTCAAGGATTGTGAAGCCGGCTGCTGAAAGATTCAGGGAGTGGCAATGCCCCCGCTTGGAGAGCTTCATTGGGCCAGCAGCTTCACCGACATGAAACGCTTTGCATGTTGTTTGGAACGAAAGATGAAACAAGCAGAATACCTTGATTGTTTGAGTGATGTTGAGCGGTGGCTTGAGTATCATTTCATTGTTCTATCCTGCTTTGGAAATTCTGTTGACGATGATGATGATGGTCTGACGATTTCAGATTGAGTGTCGGTCTGTCGACAGAGACCAGAGACACTCTTCACTCTTCTGCTTAACCCTTCGCATTCCACTTGGAGTGCTATTTCCTCATCGGCACTTTCCCGTCATCAAAAGATGCTGAAAAGTCCCCTTCACTGACAATTCGAACGTTCTAGTAATTCTAAAGGGTCAGATTGAAGTTTTTCGACCGCAATGACCCATTTTCTTAACGAATTTGAATCACAAATGACTTGAGACGATAATGAATTAAGAAGATAAAAGTTGTGGTCATCCTTCACTACTGCCATCCATAGTCACTGGATTTCAACCGAAACCAGGCATTCCCTCTCGATATCACTTTGATTCCAACTGCAATCGGACTATAGACTGCTTGGTTGTTGATTCAGCGTTGGTGGATACACACAATCACGATCTGGAGTCATTGGAACATTGAAGGTTGTCTAGAGTTTTCATCATGCCATCCAGACCGATCCGCTTACGACGAAAGGACACTGGCGAGGAGCCAATAAGGAATGGAAGCAATCGCGGTGAAGAGCCCAGAAGGAACGGCAGTGTCCGTGGTGAGAATCCAGTCAGAAACAACAGTAATCGCAGCAGTGATGGCCCAGTGAGGGGTATTGGAAGAAATAAGAGTCTTCCCATGGGCGCGAAGAAACCTTCCGCGGGGACGGAAGAATTACCTCAACGTCGACAAGGAAGAAGGGAACCTGCGGCTAGAGGGGTAAATCGAGTACAGAGTGGGGGGATAGAGCTTCCTGGTCGCAAGGGAAGAAGAGCACCATCCGAGCGGTCTAATTCGGGAAGGACAGGAGCACGAACTACCCCAGACAGCCCAACAACTCCATCGCAACGAAAAGCAAGTCGAAAGGTTGCTACTCCAATTGCTGGAACAGTTAGACCTCCTGGTCGCAAGGCACGACGAACTCCAACTGGAAATGCGGCGCCTGCTCCATCAGTCCCACCACCACCCTCGGCAAGTCCTGGTCGTGCGACATCAGCGGGAATGGCAAATCGTGGGGTGTCAGGTGGGATGCCAAGCCCAGGTATGGCTGGACGCAAGATCAGGAGAGCAGCTCCCGAAAAGCGCGGAATTGCGGCATCCAAGAGTTTGCCATCGGAGCAAATTCGCCGGGTAGAGCGAATTCGCCGGGGACAACAGCAGCAAACGAGCGATCATCGGCCACCTTCGCGAATCGTCGCAGACGATTCGTCTTCCGAAGAAGAATCATCTTCTGAAGAAGGCTCTTCCTCTTCCGAGTCTTCTTTGGAGCCAACAGAATCTCATCGAGGAGGCGATTTTGACGATTCTGATTACGATGACGATGGCGATGATTCTTCTGGTTCTGTCGAAATCATTGCACCACCTAAACATGATGAGCATGGAGAAGATCATGACGACAATCACTACAGCGGAAACTTTGAATATGACGACGATGATGACGTCTCCTTTGGCCCACCACCACAAGTTGGTGGTCGGGTCGTCTATCCAGGGGGTATTGTGGTGGAAGATGGTTCGGATAGTGAAATGGAATGGGACAATGATAAACCCTATCGAAATCGTCGACCAGATATCAGACACGGAGACGATTGGCTGGAACCAATTGACGCCAGTGGTAAATCGAAACGATCCTCTGATCAAGGAAGTTCGAGTGCGGCACCACCAACGGCAAAGAAAACGTCGAAGTCGAAGTCGCGCTCCACCTCAGGATCTGATCACAACAAGAAGACGGGTATCAGACAGGTCAAGAAGCCCAGTGGAACCGCCGGCAAAAAGATTCGAAGACCCGACGACAGAGGCCGAGAACAGCAATCGCCAAGGAAGCAATCATCTTCATCTCCCAAGCCCAAAGGCGGACAACGGGACCGAAGACCCGGTACCAGAAGATCTCGCTCCAGCTCCGCGGAGCGTCCCTTGGTGGATGAGATTCCTCGTGGATCCAGAGGAGATCCAGCGAGGCAAAATCGTGGTCCCCGAAAAAGTCCTGCTCGTACCCGTTCCGCTGATGGCGGCGGCTTCTTTGACGATGACGATAAAGATCGGGCGAGGAGGAAATCGGGTGATCGCTCGAAACCAGCAGCCCGTCCGGTAAGGCGTGGTCCTGGTCGGGGTCCCACCCGAAGTGGTCCATGAGGAAAAGCTGCGAGTACTATAGTTTGTGAGAGCAGCCAACTAATAATAGCGCTTCTAAGATAAAACAAAAGGATGGGTCAAAATGCTTCTTGTAAGCTTTCTTATATTTTAAAATAATACCTACAGTACCGTTCAGTACGTTTGATAGTTGACACCTTCCGACTAACTTAGTGGCATGTGCAGCTGTCTCCAAAGTCTCTCTATTGTAATGATGATTTTGATGATACGCCTTCACGCATACTGAATACCTGTCGATAACGTACAGCCCCACGCGCGTACAGTGGTACCGGTAGGTATCTTCACTCTTCACTTCGGCGAATTCGAACGAGGAGGCACCGCCGTCACCATCTGTCGATTTTCTGGGGGATCTTTGCGGTCTGCAGTTGAAGTTGTACTTTCTCATCATTGTCTTTGATATCTTTCTTGAACAGGGAGCAGAAGAGAGCTATCAAACAGCCTTCAGTTGCATCTATCTCTACTCCTATTTCGATTAGATCTTTTTTCGGAAGCAAATGCATTGAAATCAGACACCTGAAAAGAATGATGAAGATTTCCACAATTCGCTTGTCAGTTCAACAACGGCGGATACCTTTGCCAGCATTCTTGCAATTCAGCGTTGCTCTTTTTCTACTATGCGTATCCAATCAAATCAATTCCTCAAGCTCCTTCACCTTTGATCCTTCTGGAAACATGGTGACGAATACAAAGAAAGTCTTGGTGACAGGTGCTTCAGGTCAAACCGGCCGATTGGTGCTGAAAAAGTTGGAAGAAGATTCTCGCTACGAACCAAAAGCCTTGGTCCGAACAGAAGGCAGTGCCAGACGCCTAGTGCAAAGTGAGATCAATGTCCCATTGGAGCATATGATTATTTCCGACATTGCCAGCCCTAACTTTGAAAAAGACTTGCCATCTGGTTTGGAGGGTTTGGAGGCCATGATCGTTTGCACATCTGCCGTACCACGCATCAGTCAACGATCTTTACTAAAGGCCATGATGCTAGCGCCCTTGAACTTGGTCAGACGGAAAAAGCCAATCGATTTTAAAAGTCTGCAATTCAAGTGGAAACATAATGGATACCCTGAAATCGTCGACTACTACGGTCAGATTAAGCAATTCAACTTGGCCAAGAAATTGGGCGTCAAACATGTTGTCTTGGTCAGTTCCATGGGCGTCACCGACCGAAGTCACTTTCTAAACAATGTAGGCAAGAAGAGCGACGGCAGTGGTGATGGTGACATTTTAGTTTGGAAGAGGAAAGCGGAACGGTACCTTGTGGAGGTAAGTGAAGCTGAAAAGCTAATGCATGATACTATATAGTATCTCTTGTTCAACACATTTACTGACATGACTTTAACCCATTCCGCTTTTACCTTATCATAATACTTTATAGAGTGGCTTGGATTACACAATCTTACACCCCGGAGGTTTAGTTGACGGCCCTGGTGGAGTGCAACAGCTTGAGCTGGATGTTGACGACAACATGTTTGCCAAGTATCCCCGAACGTGCATATGTCGCGAAGATTTGGCGGATCTATGTGTGAGTTCCCTGGAATTTGGAAAAGCCAAAAAGTTATCCTTTGATTGTATCGCACGCAATGTCGAGGAGGGTCAAACTCGAAGGGACGCCAACATGGTCCTCCAGAATTTCTTGGAAGAAGCTAAAACAGCAAACTACCGCTGAAGTAGTATTTTTTAATATTTTGTATGGTATCTATACGATAAAAACCATGTGCATGAATACTTGTGGGATATTCAAGACACATATCTGCATCGAAGAGCTGTGCATCGAGTCAGTTGCCTGTCGAATGTACCGGTAGATCCTGCCGATGTATATATATGTTGACTACTTACCTCAGAATTATGTAAGATTGATATCATTCCGTCCTACCACAGCAGCACTTTTTTGTCAGAATCTATTCATATCACTTTGAAATTTGTTGATTCGCAATTAGCAAATTTCCTGATTGTATTATTATTCATTTGAAGTCAAATTGAAAATGGTGAACTACAAGAGGTGCGAGTATTAATATTTATATATTATAATAGTACCGGTAGTAGGCAGGTAAAAAATATTTCTACATATATAAATAGTACGGTACGAGGATGCCATTGGGCGCTGGAATGAATCATTTCACAACAAGTCCAGTCGCGTTACATACCTGTATATATCTCTACGCTGTTTCTGTTGGCGCGTGATCGCTGCCACAATCTCAACTCAAGCAGCAGCATGAAACAATCCTTGGCAAAACTCTTACTCCTCTTTGTTTTGTGTACTAGAGAAACAGTATTTGCTCTTGAAGGTGTTGTTAGACTACGAGGAACTTCTACTCCGAACACACCACCAGCACGGCTTCTTGTTGATGATTCGAACATTTTCAACGTGACTGCGACACCGTCCTCCATAGAAGATAATTCGAACAATACCGATGGGACTACAGCACCTTCCTCCTTACAAGATGATTCGAATAGTACCGATTCAAACAACACTGGTACCGAAGAAGAAGAAGCGACTACAGCACCTTCTTCCTCTATCGAACCATGTCTGAACTGGGATGATGATTCTCCTTGTTCGCCGTCCCAGCCAACGACAACACCTTCAACTAGATCATTTTCTGATATTCCAGGTTTAGGATTCATTGTCATGGCTAGCATGATTGTTGGGACCATTATATTCATTAAATGGCTATGCAATCCAGAGAACCGCGTTTGTGGCGTTTGGCTTGTTGTAATGATTGTTTTCTTCATTGTCACTTTTCCTTGGGGTTTGGTGCTGTGTTTGTTATGTGGTTCTGCCGCTGGGGGTGGTGGTGGTGGTAGTGGTAGTGGTAATATTTTTGAAAGCAACGATTCCAATGGCATCCCCTGGGGGTACCGAGAACCAAGTCGTTTTGCATCTGCACCTGCTCCAAGCCCAGAAAGATGGGTGGTTGACAGCGGTATTACGAATCACTATGGCGAACCTGCCCGCTGGACCAGAGAATAAACAATTGAATAACTGTATGTTCCCAGAATCTATTCATTGTGGAACCCCTACAGCTACAAATCATTTTTCAGCCTTGGTGATTCTTGTTCAGCATTCGTTCGAGCTAGAACAAGATGCCGCATGGGCGATAGTATGCACAACATCTATGCGATCTCTAGTGTATGCTCAGTTGACAATCATTCATTCATCGTCAGGTTGTCGTGTTGATTGATGCATGCCAACCCCAAAAGATAGCGTGAAGTGCGTTCAAATTCTGTTCGGATCTTGGCCCAGTTTTAAACTCTGAAGCCAGAGTACTCGCTTGGTGTTTAGGATACCGAACCTAAGGATCGCTGTAGAATCCAACATTCCCCTTTTCATGGCTACAGGGTTTCTTGCCTGGTTTCTCACAAAAATGTGCGAAACTACCAAGATCGGGTGCACGTCTGGAATCATATTGGTCGAATATCTGCCAGACAAGAGATCTCATAAAATTCGAATGAGACCGCCGAAGACGCTCACACATCAACCACAATAACAAAAATGATCCAAAAGATGCCGCCATTCTACGATACGCCAATGCTTATTATGACTGATACCATCATGGATACTTCTAGCCCACTAACAGAAATAGATGAAATTCAAATTGAGCAAGGCACAACAACAGGATTGCCGCCAACCATTTCCTTTATTGAGGACCATTACCGTGACAACGACGATGATTTGGAATTGGATCCAATTCCAATCGACTCCATGATAGATGGAGAAGGAGAAGAGGCTTTAGTTTCCTTTGCAGCTTCTCTCGACTGCTGCTTCCTCGGAGGCAACGAACAGAATCTTCCTACGGATCCCAACAGTGGTGATGAACAAACCATCATTACAAGGAACAAAAAGTCTGATTACAAAGGACGAAGGGTTAGAACCAAGAGACGAACCTTCTCCAAAATCAAGGACCCCAATGGCTACGCTGTGGAATGCCACAAAAACGATGTCCTACTCGGCCGCGGGGGTCATGCCAGTAACAATCCGGGAAACTTGTATCTTTTGCAAGCAGTTCGAATGTACAGTGCCGAATACAAGAGTCTGGCCAAGACGGAACACGACAAGGTCCAGAAGCGAGCTATTGTACGCCACATTGTCTCTCAAATGGAGACCAGGGGCAGCCGATTCTTGTATCGGGAAAAGAAGGGAGAACAATGGCGAGAAGCCAGTGGTCGGGCAATTTACGAGAAGATTAGCCATATGCTACGGGACAAATAGAGATAAACACAAAACAATCTTGTAAAACTATACATTCTATTTGAAATGAAAGCATTGCATGATATTCAGATTTGCTTGACAGCCTGAACCTGCAGGACTTGGTACCAGTACTGGACCAGGAATTTGTAAAGGAGTGATCATACAATAGTTTGGAATAAACTAGAGTCATAGCTCGTGTAAGTGTGGATATATACAGAAATATTTGTGCGATAGATAAATGTCTGATGTCGGTTCGATTCTTGTATTGCTCAAACGTCTGCCATGATAGGGGGAGCATCGAATCCCAATCCAGTGGTGGTGCAACCGTGGCCTGGATATTCTTTATCGTCGTGTGTATGCCTCGCCATTTGAATCGTGGCGCAGCATCCACAAAAGGTCATGCAACAGCAGTCTTCGTGACGTTTCAAGCACCTCGTTGGCAAGGTGGTTGGAATCTTGTATTTTTGGCGCATGTGCGCTCGGACTTGAGTGCCAATATAGACCACGACAAACACCCAATAGCTGGTCATGATCAGGTCTCCTAATCCGGGGACCTTCCAGAAGCCCAAGGCGACGAGGAATCCAATAACAATTCGATTGTAACTCAGCTGGGTGTCGGCAACATCCCCTACCAAACCAGTCCAAGTCAAATGAAATCGATGAATGAGCTGTGCAATAAGGACAGGAGTGCAGCAACAAGCCATCCAAAAGGTTGACTGTGTGATCACATCCCAACAGCTACAGAGTTTGGTTCTCCATCGTCCAATGGGAGCTCCTGTCTCCTCGTCAAACCAAGTCTTGATGGTCTTGTCGTCTTCACCAGCCACTTCCTCCTCGTCACTCAAAGTGAGCGTACGAGCCGGTAAAGTATCACCATCTTTGGTAAGATACGTATCATCTTCATCTTTCCCAGCAATCAACGTATTTCCATCTTTGCTGAGATGTGTTTCATCTTCGTCCTCTTCTTCTGCTTCGTTGTTGCCGTATCCTGCTTCCTCCTCCTGCTCGTCATGATGATAATTTGCCCGGCCATGGCTCTCTCGCAAGTACCTTGGGGCACGGTCGTAAAGAACATCAAATTCATCTCCTTCCTTTACTCCCCCAGGAGGAACATGAACGGTAAATGGTTCTCCTGATACCAAAACGTCAAACGAATATCCTTCTTCCAAGGTGGCTGGAGCTGTCACTCGAATGAACAATTCTTCTTCCTCTTCATCTTGATGATCCATGCTTCTTCGACCGCTCATTCTTGGTTTTAAATGTTCTAGGTATTGAAGGTGAGGCTGTTGGTACTGTTGAATACTGAGTAGGAGGGTACGGTAACGGTAGGTAGTCCCTTTCGATCGTTTGGTTTTTGAAATACCGTTGCTTTATTATTGTGAGGCAATTTCCCAATCCGTTTGAAAATTCAACACGCGCCAGCCGATTCCAGCAAAACGACTAGACCGACTGCACTGGAGAATAGAGAAAGGGGTGTAGACGATCGCGATGCGATATATGTTGACGATGAGACCCCGCATTTCATCTTGACACCTTGAGAGAAGAGATGAACGACGAGTATGGTCCCATCATCCAAACAGGGAGAGACTTCAAGGAAATCGAACTGTAAAAATACTGCTTTCATTGCAATATCCATTGCCATTAGTTTCTGGGCATGTCTTCAATACAGAATCGTTGCAGTCACATGGACCCAAGTCCAAACCGACATGACTAATAGTCTCAACTCTTTTTATCATCAGTCTACCGAGCAATCGCAGCAGAAGGAAATACAATTCCCTAAAGACAATTATCAAGATCCGCACACAAAAGGAGCTCAATCGGAACCTGCAGGACCCGATTCACCTGTGAAGCTTCCATCCAACTCCAAACCCAATCTGGATAGCAATACGTTCTCCTTGTGCCTACTGCTCAAGGATGATAATGATATACTGAACGAGTGGATCGCATATCACTATCACACACTCAATCTACGATATATGATTGTAGCGTTGGATCCATTCTCCCAAACCTCACCGGAACCAATCTTTGAAAAATGGAGAAACTTGTTTGGTATGACCATTGAAGTTTGGACGGACAAGGATTACATGCCAGACTTTTTTCTGCAAGGCAAGTACGATCAAGTGGATTCCTTCATTCCGCAGTTCGTCAATCAAGATCAATCCAAATCGATCTGGCACACCGACACGAGCAATGCATCCCAAGTGGAACAAGACTTGATTCACATCAACAATCACCGGTTCCGACAAGTTACCTTTGTCAGCCACTGCTTTGAAGTCATCAAGAAGAATCTACCCAACCATAGTGTAACAGACAAGAAGGGAAAGCAGCAGCCAGACTTTCAACATTGGGTGGGGCACATTGATACTGACGAATATATTGTAATCAATCCATTGCTTCGAGACAATCCAAATCGAACCAAGTTGATTGACATTCCAAATACTCCTACGTCTGGATCAATACTTCAGTTTCTTATGGACTTGTTTGAAAAGTATCCCAAACGTCTAAGTCGATCGTGCTTTATGATTCCGACCGTCCTGTTTGGAGCACAAATTCATGACGACTGGACGCACCGTGGCGGTGTCATCAATTTCACAACCACGATTGATACCGACCATTGGAATGCGGCTCGTTTTGAAACCTTGCGGTGGCGGATCCATGCCGACTATTCCAACATTATCAATGGACTGCAAAAAGCCATCTTGGACTTGTCGCACCTGCCAGCGGATCATGAAATCTTTCAAAACCATCGCATCAAGAGTGTGCACATGCCTTTGGATAAGGGTGGGACACATGGATGTCGCCAAATGTCCCTGAAACCTGAAATTCATGCCGTTCGATTGTTTCCATTGAGTATCAATCATTACGTCGGTTCGAGAGAACGATACCTGTCAAGACCTGACAAGCGACGGAACATTGAAATATACGAAGGCAAGGCACGAGTGACTGGTGGTGTAGATGATGGCTGGATACGCGGATGGTTACCTAGTTTTGTACAAGAGCATGGACTGGAGAAGGCATCACAAGTGCTGGAAGAATATCGAGTGTCGTGAATGTAAATCGGGAGAGAATGAGGAGCTTCTGGAGCAACTTTTGTCATGGCGCATTTGGCAGAATCTTGGTTCCCGTCAAATGTTCCAATCATATGCCCAAGATATTATCCCAAACCCTAACCCCACCGATCCATTCTAGTGGATCTTCCAGGACATGTGGCGTTGGGGGACACAACATTAATCCTTGAGAGCTCTGCTGATACTGTCAAATCCATTCTGGAAGAGAATCATGCAACTCTCAAGCTGACCAAGGCCAACACTTTCTATGTCGGTGCGCGTATGGGTGCTTACAGCGGATTTTACAAGTTGAACAAACTGAAATATCGATTGATTCTTTCATTCGGCCGTGCCATAATGATGAATTGTGGACAAAATGTCGGGCCAGACTGTCCCTTTGGACTAATATATAGTGGAGGGGATGGGAACAAATTTTGTACAGTAGTATATAAAGATTATGGCTCTTATTATCTTATTTTGGCATAATCATACTGTAGCAGCTACCACCAGATTTCAAAACTTGGGGAAAATCAATGGAACATTTTCAATGTAGTCTTTGTAGGCTGGATCATTCCCGTATTTGGATTTGGCCAACTCCACAGTATTCATCATAGTACCTGACGCTTGCGAGTTGAAGAGCTGCCACATGAACAAGGGAGAGACCAATGCGACGATCAATCGCCGACATCTCCACAGCCAATTCACACTCGATTTCAAGCCTCCCACCAGTAGACCAATAATGCCAGCCCCGTCGGTTGTAGGCGCACCTGTAAAGAGCGGAGTTGCAGACATCGATGATTCGATCAGCCACGGCGCATTCATGACCAAAATTCCAAACCACAGAATCAGATTGCCCAGATAATTTGGATGTTGGCTTATGCCCCAGAGGCCCGCATTGCAAAACTTTCCTGGATTGGCACGCTTGAAGAAGTACTTTTGTAGATCGGCAATGGTTTCGATACCCAAGCCTAGGGCATAAACAGCACCTCCTGCCTTGAGGACCATTCCATCGGCACCACCGACTCCACCACCAGTATTACAGAGTCCCAGTAGATAGGGCAAGGAGCAAAATGCATTCCATACAAATGTAACCAGCCAAAACTGAAATGTCCCTGTAGTTGTCAACAGCACCTCTTCCAGACGTTTGTCGTGTCCAGTTTGAGTCGCTCGGAAAAAGAGAAAACCTGCCAACTTGGTCCCCCAGACAGCCACTGCCCAAGACGACCACTGGGAATGGAGAGCCACATTGTCTTGCAGAAACGTTGGGATTGTAGCTAGCGCAAAGGCACCAGTTCCAATCAGATCCAAGTGAAGATGGGATCCAGTGGCGACACTGATCAGGAAGCCAACCACATTGGTGCAAACGTAAAATTCCATTGGCCGTCCATAATGGATTGGAAAGATCTAGGATTGGGACCATCATGGGGCCATTGACAACGGATAATTTGGTCGTTGAAGAGGAATACGTCGTGGCACCACCACCTCTAGTTCTAACACGACTGCTTGTTGTTGGGATTGGCTCTCGTAGTCGAAGGGACATTTTTCGATATGATGATGCTCCCTGAGGGCTGGCAAATGCGCTAGTATTGCAAGCCAGAATCAGCAATAAAAATAGAGTCCTAAAGACGCTTCGCTGACCGCGAATGAATCCATGCATCTCCTACTTTTCTGACATCAGTTTGATGTTTTTTTGATGAGTACTGCAGTTTCGCAAAGATCCACGGCAAAAAGAGAAAGGGAGATTGTGGGGAAACTTCATGCGCGCCCGCCGGCAATCGCGCCTGTCCATCGCCAGGGTATCGACAACTTTGATCAAATCCATCCAACATCAAATATCTCATCTGCTCTACCGGTATATATACACCATCGTATCTTCATCACAATGGCACCCTTTCTCAAGCTTTTGCTCGGTGGCGGAGCTGCCTTTATCTCCCCCAAAGCATCTTCTTGGAATTCAGCAACTACAGAGACAATAATAGGTGGCACTATCTCCACATCATCTTATTCAACCTCCCAATTACTCGCGTCGTCCTCACAGACATCAACCACACACAATCAGGACCAACAAGCAAATCTGGCGGAAGTTATTTCGTTGTTGGGTGGTTCACCGACAAATTTGCTCCGCCTAGATTCTACTACAGAAGGTGTGAGAGGAGTTTATCTAAACGAGAATGTTTCCAAAGGGGATGTCCTATTGGAAATACCGCTAGCTTCCTGTCTCCGAGATGACGGAGATCCGCCTTCTTGGCTGATCGACCAACAGGATACCGACAACAAAAATAATAATGCCTACAGTCCCATACAAATTCAAGGCTGGGTGACTCGATTGGCGGCACAGTTGCTGCAACTCCAGAGTCGTTGTGAGGAAGGTGACAAGAACAAAAACATGGTAGATGATGAAAATGAATCATCACTGCCATCCGAGGGATTACGCGCCTGGCTAAAACTCTTACCCGAGTCCCTTCGAGATAGTCTTCCGATCTATTGGCCCGAAGAAGTGATAAAATCAACGGATTGTCGCCCGTTGGAATTGGCAGTGGACGCTGCTTTCTTTGCTCGGGCAGCACCCCTGTCAGACTTGGCCGCCAGTGGAAAATCACAAGCACAAGTGGAACGGGCATTGGATTTGGTACAAACCAGAGCTTGTCGCTGTGCCACATGGGAAGAAACAAACTCCGATGAGAGCCTACTAGTAACGGGCACACCAGCTGTCGTACCGAGTAGTCGCCAGCATAGCCAGGAACGAACCAAGGCCGATTTGCGAGTCATGGTACCCATTTTCGACATGATCAATCATTCCTATGAACACAATGCTGAATTCTTTCGAAAAGGGGATTATATGATAGTACGGGCCAAACAAGATCTAACAGTCGACGAAGAGGTGCTCATCAGCTATGGGGCAAGTTCGACCACGCCCATTTGGAGATGCCTCTTCTCTTATGGATTTGTACCATCGGTAGATGACATCTACGAATATAATGTGGTCGAGATAGCATTGGATGACTACTATCGATTTGAAGTATCTCCTACAGAAATTCCCTTTGAGTTGGTACAATATCAAGCCAAGAAACAAGGAATTGCAGTGGACAATCCAGAAGACATCGAGTTTACGCCAGAAATCGGAAAAGCTATTGTGGAGCAACTGAGAGACTGCGCAAAGCGCTTGGAAGTGAGTCAGGGTAGTCGGGGCAGTATGGAGAGTAGAATTCGGTCGACTGATTCTATGCCACAGGAAACGATGGAGCTAATCAACTTATTGAAAGAGTCTCATCGACGAACATTGCTAGCTTGTGCGGGTGGGTTGCAAGAATACTTGGAGAACGAATGAATCAACGACGGCGGGTCAGCAGTAATAGACAGCTGTAAACGTGGTAACGGGTCAGTGCCAGAGGTCGCAGGGGCCTATCGATTCGACGAAATCACCTCCGATCTCGCGTGTGACCTTCGTTCTTTTCGTGGAAGCACTTCTTGGTGGAACTACTTTTTCCAGTGGAACCACTTTTTCGCCAATATCCATTTGCCAGACGTCAGCTCCAGTGTCTTCAGTTCTTGGTCATATCTCGAAGCATCTTTTTTTCATGAAATAATAATAAAACCTACGGTGATTTGTCCCTCCTTACGCAGTGCGCAAATATCAGTTTAGGTACAGTAGTCGAAGTTTCACGTCACTTTGTTCCAGTCGGAGAATGTCTTCTATGCGGTTCCCACACTGACAATTCGGATTCTCCGTAAAAGAAAACCAGACAACCCTCACAAAAAAGGTTCATCCCTCTAAAATAATATTTTCCCATCGTTTTTTTCAGACGACTCGACCACGTTACTTTCTCCAACATCATGACTTGCACACGCACCCCACATACGAGCTTTTCCAGCGTTCCAATGCGACCATCTCCAATAGCAACGGTAAGAACTGTTGATGATCCTCTTACTTTGATAAGCATGGCACTCGACATTATCAATGGCAAGAGCGACCACGCGGACGAGTCAGGGATTGGCAACACTGGTCTAGTGACTTCGGACAAGGGTGACATGCCGCCTCCAGAGGGACATTTTGAAGATTGAAGAGGAGATTTGGTCAAGGCGAAGTTTTAATGTCATTGCAAGTCAAGAGCCCAAACTCCTGGTGTTGCGAGCGAAGGTACGGCTACCCACGCACGGCCAAGTTACAAGTGCTACTATTGGCATACAAACTACCAAAGAGCAAAGAAGATCGACTATCACCGCCGTGACACAACTCCTATGCATATTTATCTATTCATGTTGGTTTTAGATTATAGGACCCTAAGAAACAAATGTAGGACTAATTATACAGAAAACACCTGATTTGTAATCTAAATGCTGAAATGATAATTCGAATCTACTTTTACAGATCCTATAGCAATCCGAATCACGTTTTGCCGTTCATTCCATCGTCCAGTACCAAATACCGGCACTCTAGCGGGAAATCTTCGAGATGTCAAAGTACTACAAAATAGTATCGCCTTCATTGTTCTTTTTGTGAAACCAATTTTTCGTGGGATCATTTTTTCGCCTGTCTTCTCGCATTGCTGTGTCTCGTAGAAATGTCCGTCTCGGGAACCGAATGCTTTTGATATGTCTTCAATCTGTTTTCGAAGTAGTTCACGTCACCTTGTTCGATGTCGGAGAATGTCTCGGCCCACATGGCGGTTCCTTAAAACTGACGGTTCCGATTCCGAGTTTGTTTTTCTCTCAAGCAACTCTCACAAAATACACTCTGAACTCCTTGTAATTTTTCCGTCGTTGTTTACACACCCCGACCACGTTACCTTCTCCAACATCATGACTTGCACTCGTATCCCACAGAGGGCAAACTTGTCCAGTATTCCAATTCGACCGTCTCCAATAGCAACGGAACCTGTCCATGATCCTCTTACTTTGATACGCATGGCACTTGATATCATCAATGGCAAGGACGAAGACGCGGAGACAGGGATTGGCAGCACTCGTCTGAACTCGGACAAGGGCGATGTACCACCTTCAGTGGGAGATGTTAGACAATAAATAGGATGGTTGGCCAAGGCGTAGGTTGCAAGTCAAAAGAGCCAATCTCATGATACCACACCAGCAGACTGGCCACAAGTCACCAATAAGTATGTTTCCACACAAACTACAGAGGAGTCAGAAGACCATCGACTACCATCGCCGTGGCACCAATCCTATGGATTCATGTATCCATGTTGGTTGTAGATAATAGGATAACCCAAGATATAAAAATGTAATTATACAAAAAACACCTGGAATGGAATGATGAAAGATCGCTCGAATCGATCATTTCTTTAGATGCATTGTCATAATCCTAAAGCAGTACAATACTGTTTTCTCGCTCGTTTGATCGCGGAGCACTGTAGCTGAAACAATTTGATGCTCCCGAGCCACCAGGTAGAACTCACATTGCATACCATGCAACACGAAGCATTGCTCAGCGTCACAGACAAGTCATCGCCATATTGCCAATGATTGTGACGAGTGCTTGGAGCTATTCGCTACAACAGTGGGTAAATGGACCTTCGCTAAGCCTGTTAGGATCGTAGTCGATCTCTTGATCACTTGGAGCAAGACTGTTGCAGCTTCGAGGCGGAACAAAAACAGCACCAGCGTGCTGGGGTGATGGTTCAGTGAGACACGCACAACCTTGTCGTAGCAAGCGGGCAATTGTACAAAGTGTCAGAACATGAGTACAAAGATAGCAAGAATTCCACAAGATACACTCACAACCATCACAATTGCAGGATTTTTGTGAGATCAAAGTTGAAAGGCGTGCTGGACAAGCTTTTTTGCCATTGCAAGAACCGTTTCGCACTTCTCCCAAGAGGCGCGTGCACCCACTTCGGTTTCAAAGTAGCAATCGGAGATCGTGAGCCACAAGAGTTCACAACACTTCTCGCCACCAGCATATACGTACCCTTGATTACAAGAGCCATCCCCAATCTTCGCCTTTGCTTTCCAACAAGTTCGGTGTCCTCCAGTACACGATTCCGTTCCAATAGGTCCAGATGCAAACTGACAAGTCTCGTCAGCCCCCGAACAAGAAGAAGTTGGTACATCAAGAGGTTCACCAGTCGCGGTGCAGCAATCGCCAGCGTTTTGACAGCCGTTCATAGGTACTCCTTCTCCAACTTCTAGACATGCACAGCTATACGGATCGATGCAGCTGTTGTCATTGATATTGACTTCGATCAGATATGGACAAGAGTAGTCGCCGAGGCAAGAACCATCACCGACCAGGCCTTCATTCATATCTGTACATGAATATTCCCCCTTGCACGCATCGCATGCAATCTCAACAATATTTCTGAAACCGTCGCAGCTCTGAAAACCGGTACAGTTTGGGCCAGCGCAGTCTTCATCAACAATATCCCCTAGAGAGGTTGGCTGTAGAGTTGGTTTCCTTGAAGGATTTGTAGGATTCGTGGTGGGAGGTATGGTCTGGGTTATCATTGGGGCACTGCTCACTGGTACAAATGTCGGCGAATCGACCGGTGGCGGGATGGGTCTCCTACTCGGTTTCGAAGCTGGCCGGGTTGGAGCAATCCTGGTCACTTTAATTGAGCGGAAAGAACCACCCAAACCAATCCAGTCAACCAAATTCAAATCATCATCATTGAACACTTCCGACAAAAGCGAAATAATACCAAAGTCTGGGATTTCGCTTGACTTGATGGAGAGAGCCATTTCCAAAACAACAGCATAACAAAAACCAGGATTATCTTCACAGCCTTCCGAGCCTACAGTACGGGCCGTCACTTTTGCATTACCAATCGCATATCGATTTTCGCTTAATTTTCTTCTCCGTAGTCGCCTCCCTTCATCCGCCAAACATCCCACTAGTTCTGGAATCAGAATCCCCTTGGTCGATTCCACGAAGGCGGTGGAAATAATATCCAAAGAATTATCCACTGTCAGTGATACCTCCAATTCCACATCAAAGGCTCTGCTATCCATGGTTTCCTCTCCAATGACATCATTCTCTGATATGACTGCCTGGCAGTCGGCATCGGCAGGTGGATCAAAATTAAGCTCTACAGTGGGCGAGAGCGTTGGCAAAGTCACTGGTTCTGCCGTATTGGATGCAGTCGGACCAGTAGGGGAAGAGGTTGTCATTGGTACACCTTCTTCAGAAGAAACAGACGAAGAAGAAGAGCCCTTAGTGGCAAAAAAGGCACCAACTCCAGCTCCAATCAGAAACAGGACAAAGACAGCAATGATGGCCGTTTTCTTGGAACAAATTCCTCCATTACTGTCGTTGGAACCCGAGTGCATACTAGACTCAGCGTGAGCTGCCTGTGTTTCAAGCTGCTGTCGCAGGCGTTCATTTTCTTGTTGCAAGGCAATATTCAAATTCTTTTCGGAAGATTCGCGGACGACCTTGGCCTGAATCTCGACCGTTCCAGAGGCAGATGATAATGCATTTGTAGTAGTTTGACCCCTGTTTGGAGATTGATGGTGATGGTCATCACTATTGGATCGATCTTGTGATGAGTGACTGTCCTTATGATTCCGATGTTGCTTAGTCTTTCGGCTGTTTCTCAGCTCTTTGCTTTCTTGTCTCTTGTCCGCAGACGGCAACCCTACTTGAGCGCCAGGTATACTAGAGCTTCCCGTCTGCTTCGCACCATTTCTTTGTTTGGCATCTCCAGCGTGCCCACCATGACTCGAGGAACTGCTGTGAGCTCCTGGAGTGGACTTATTCCCACCGTGGTTTCTGGCATCTCGTTCACGTTGTTTATCTAATTTGCCAGATTTTGCTTCTTCCACAATCCGGTATGCCCGGTCATCCACGTCAGAGTTATCATCAGAGTCGTCGTCCATCATGTTGGAAGCGGAAGGGGTGTGTCTGTAGTAATACTCTGGGATACCGTACTACTCTGTATGTGTAACAATATACATATTCAATCTTGCGTTTCAAATAAAATTCCATTGAAATATACACAGGTTTCTGCACGCGTGCTTCATCACCTACTCTTCTACCAATCATTATTCTCGATGTGTTATTTTTTAATACCAGCAGACCTGCGAGTGCGCACATGCCGCACATATATATATATGGAATATACCGGTATTTTATTAAATATATACATCATGTGGTATGATAAAAGCATTTTGTTGGTGGCACATACACGTACATACGTGTACCGGTATGTAATATGTATTCTAGCATAAAAATAAGATTCTTCCGAAGTGATGTACCAGTGAAATTGGTATTCTTTAGATAACTACATCCATCAGTATTTTAAAGACACTCATTTACATTTCCAGTACAACTCCAAAGTGATGGTTAGCAAGAATGATTGAATGAATCAATCGGCCAGCTTCCCCTTTATTGACAAAGTCCACCAAAGTCGGGCTCGCAGAACGAGGGAGTACCAAAAGACCTTCTGCTTTTCCTTTTAGGCACGAGCAACCGAAAGATAGAGATCGAATAATCAGTAAATGGCATTGACGGCAGTTGCAGAAGAAGAATGCACCAAGATACTCACATCTTTCACAGTTGCTCGAATCATTGGAAGTGATCATGTTGGTCAACTGGCCACTATGGAAACAATTATAATCAATGACAATAAGATGTTAGTAAATGTTTGACTCTTAACAACTTTTCTAAGGAGTACCACAAGATTCTACAAGCACACCATGCTTTCGTCCCGTACCATTGCACGAGTCATCATCAATCTCTCCCAAAGTTTTAGTGTAGGATGCACCACAATTGTAAGAGTCCACCCCAATGTCTGAAGCACGCGCTAAGCCCCTCATTGCAATTGTTGGCCCCAATGGGACCAGATGTGTATCGGCAGCTCTCGACCCCTCTTGGCGCACAAGAGCTGGGAGAAATACTCTTTGGGAGCCCACCGTTCCGACTGTTAGGCAAGGGCAAGAATCTTTTCCCAAACAACTGTTGTCACCGATTGTCACTATTGCACGAATCTTTATTATAGGTACAGGAACCTTCTCCGATTTCGACGACAAGAAAAATCACCGCTATCCGCCAAGCATGCGGTCATTGTAACAACAAAATGAGAGAATTGAATTTGCGGAATACACAATGAATTCTTTGTAATGAAAGTTTGCACTTGCCAATGCAAGATACACATCCAACAGGACTCTTGCAAGCATCCTCTCCTTGACAATTATTAGCCTCACAGTTTACATTGTTGCGGGCGCCGCAACTGGCTGCTAGGTTGGAGTGAGCGCCGGTCCGGGTGTTTGCGGCAGAGTCGAGACGGCCGGTGGAAGGGTGGGAGCAGAAATGGGTGAAACGGTGGGACTGGATACAGGTGCCCGAGTGGGACTGTTGGTGGGCTCTTGTTGTGCCAAAAGAATATCTTCAAAGGAAATAGAATCAATGAGTGCACCGATTCCAAGATCAACAGACAAAGCCTCCACATCGTAGACGCCGACAATCAGATTGTTCAGCACTTGCTCCGACTCGGTAGCATTTTTTATGAAAACATTAAGCGTTGTCACTACCCGGTAGCATGGACCTGATCCAGTAGGGACACACGTCTGGCTTGGATCATGAACAACTGTCGCTTCTGCATTGGCAATTGCATAACGCCGTCTTTGTGTTGTGGATTGGCGCAACACTATGGCTCTTAATCCGCGCCTTTCATTGCACCCTACCAAACTTGGAATCAAAATGTCTTGTGTTTGGATTTGTAGAGCATCCACCATGGTATCAATGTCCGTTTCAGCCGCCAAGGAAACATCGAGCTCCACGTTAAAGCTTCTAGTTGCCAAACTGCGTTGGCCTAGAACTGGTTGACCAGCAGCCACCTGAGCACACGCTTGTGGAGACGGTTTGGGATAAATTACTTCCAACGTCGAGGCTACCGTGGGTGTCAGTGATGGAAGAGGAGTTGGCGCTTCTGTTGGAATGACTGACACTGGAGCATCGGTAGTCACTGCTGCTGCTGCTGCTGCAGAAGAAGAAGGCGACCCTATGGTTCCAAAGATAGCAACGGCTCCTCCGACAAAGGCAATCATCAGAACTGCAAGTATTGCAATCTTGCACTTCCTAGGAATGGTTTTGCTCTCTTCAACATTGTCGTTTTGCACTTGGTCGTCACCGTTTTGCATTTGACCGCGCAAAGCGGTAACCCTATCCCTAGCACGATGCTTCTCAGCCTGCTCTCGTTCGGCCCGACGAGCCATACCAGAGGCTCTGTCATTGTTTTCTTCAATGTTTATCTCTCTAATGTTGGAAGCAGCCATTTAGAAAAGATGCGCGTCATCAGTATAATAGCACCGTATATATGAATGCTATTTTATAATTTTCTTCTCTGGAAAATGACAGGACGCATGCGGTGAGACAGAAATGACCACTGTCACCGCAGAACGTTTAGTCGTTCTATTCGATCACCGTTTCCATCCTATATATTCAATATTAAATATATACGGTACCAGGTATTAATACTGTACTGTGTATGCTATACTCTTGGTGTATGTATTCATTGTACTGTAGAACGGTAGGTACAACACTAAGGGAAATGAAGTATAGCGTGCAATATTATCCTGGACGAATAAATTAGAAAATAAATTCTAATAACGCCATACCGGAAGACCCCAAACTCGTCCTCTACAGTCATTACCACTTCACTATGGTTCGCTTTGTGAAACACATCGTCACCAAAGTATGCAGCAGGTCAAAGACCAGGAGCAATACAACATGTATATCTTCTCAGATGGCATACATAACTCCAAGAAGCAAGGTGGCAGCAACCACAAGACTCTTCATGCACAGGCTGATTCCACTCGAGGCCTCAACGCAGCATGCAGCCTTGGATTCATCAGTTTCAATTCCGTCGCAAACTGTCTGGTTGGTAACATGCCTTGCAAATTCGAACCCCTCAATGCATGTCAGACCATCCCCATCGGGAACAACTGCTGTCGTGTTTGTGGTGACAACTTGATTGTCATCGCAGACCTTGCAAAGTTCTGGTGCAGGAACATCCGAACATTCGCAAAACGAGGCAAGGTTGAAAGATGTGTCAAATTCTGCCTTCCCTGCGGTACAGTTTGCCTCACTTTCGGCATAAGATAGCATAGCATCGATGATACCGCAGGATGGCACCTCACTATCAGGAATTGCCTTGTCTGCATTGAAGGTAGCTTCTGCGGAATTACAGAGAAAACAAATTGCCGGATCTTGTTTTGTTGGACAGCAATTGACTCCTGCCAAAATGGTAAGACCAGCGCATTCCTCGGCAGTAAGGCCAGTGGCAGTAATGAAGCTCCAAGAGGCGCTATCATAAAGTAGTAGGACGAAATTGGTAAGCAAGACTTTGCCAATGAAACAATCAAAACGATTTGGTGTTTCTTAACATACCTCAATTCCGAACAAGTGAATATGGTACCGTCAAGATCACCTCTCCGCCTTCTAATGTGATCCCACCGGGGCAAAATTCGTTGGTGCACTGTGCCTGAGAAGCGTCCAGAGCTACGAAAGCAAGAGCAAGAGAGAGGAGCACCTTCATGATTCTTTGATGATGATGATAGATTTGAATGATCACACTACAGTACAGTAAAATTATGAAAGATTTGTTTTTGGCAAGACTATCGGTCTACCGTGGCAGAAGTACTAGGTGTACAGGGTCATTGAAAAGCAGATATAATTTCCTGTACAGGTGTATAAGCCGTGTTCCCTGCGCGAACGGGTACTCCCCAAATCAAAATTTACTAGTAATTTCCCCCTTTTTCGACATTATTACACCTTATCGAACAATATATTAAAAATATTACAAGAGAAAAAGTAAGTCGACTGACTGATGATGATGATAGATCACACTACCTGGCACTGTGCAGTAAAATATGAAAGATTTGTTTTTGGCAAGACTATCGGTCTACCGTGGCAGAAGTACTAGGTGTACAGGGTCATTGAAAAGCAGACATATAATTTCCCGTACAGTGTACTTGTATACCGGTACTATATAATAATATATTACAAGGTAAGAGAAAAAGTAAGTCGACTGAGTGAGTCGAACGTCCTATAGTACACACTGTACCTCTGAGCTCTGACATACCTCTGAAAAACCTTGTATGTACAGTATTGCTCATTGTATGGTCGTATGGCAGGCATCATATGACATTTTTTACACTCCTAGCATCTCCTCCGATGAGTTCGATAAATAATTCAATTTCAGATTTGAGGCATCACGTGTATACATTTCGTTGCTCGTTCCAAGATTTCTATACCCCCATTTTGCTGTAAGCGCTTAAAATTGTTCCCAAATTGTTAATATGCGACACGGTCAACAACCTCAGTGATCATTTCATCAGTTGATGTGTGGGGCTCAGCCCCGCTTAGCAGTCTTGGAAACAGCGAATCTTCAATCTCCGCCATAGCGATGGCTAGTATATACATAGTCTTGCGTAACCTAACCTCTTCTTGCAAATGCAACCTGCGCATTGTTCGGAAGTTGAGAATGAAGCAATACCAACTGTAACCAACTTTTTTTCTTTTCCGAAAGACTTACCAATCAGGACCACCATCCCAATGGGTTTCGATTATGAAACGTGTATCGATGTATTCGAGCTTTGGGTTATTCAGTTCTGACGCAATTAATTGGAGGACAAACGAATAGGCACCTAAAACCGTAGGTGTTCGCCAGTCTCTGCAGAGATTGATTGCTCCCATGAGCGGGCCTAGATCAACAGAAGGCAAATAGACCTTCGCATGTGGAATGTCTTTGACTGCATCCAAAACAGCTTGAACGTGTAACTTCATCTCATTGTAATATCTTGCAAACGAAAATGGGTATCCACCTGAAGATATACTTGCAGGCCATTGTCCTATCTGGATAATGACCACCCCACAATTTTTCTGCAACATTTTGGGCCCGATAGCGGACGCATTTGGCCATTGGTGGCGAATGAAGGTCATTAAACCTCGTACTTCTAATTGCTTCACAGACCGCATGACAACAAAACGACTGTGCGAGTCACCTATTGCACAAAAGAAAGGAAGGCGACTCGACTCGTTGCGAAATACATGTTGGATCCTTGTGGTCAGCTCGCTATCGGTTGTATTCATACCCCACTGAAAATCGTACTGCGGCAAACCTCCCACACGTTCAGTTGTGGCATGAATCTCGTCTCGATTTACAAACATGTTGCACCATTTGGGCAAGGGATTTTGTGGTTTATATCCCGTGCCAGAAGCTTCAACGCAACCAACAGGTTGGTAGCGAGTAAACAATGGCTGCGACCGTGATCCCGGCCGTTTCACCCAACGGCCAATGCGCGAATTTCCCGCCCCCGTAGTCGATGCTACTACAGTTATGTAACTTTGATGAATAGATGTGATTCGGTTGTACTGGGCATTTTCCACACATTTAGGACGAAGATCTTCATGGAACCAATCGGTGATGTTCTTTTTCTTGTTCATCGTCTTGACCCCAAAATCGTCACAGTAGAGTACCACAATTTCGACATAATAATCTCCAGCATCTAACCAACTATCGTTGTAGCTTCCGCATAACACATTAGCAGTAGAATTTTGGTTTTTCTCAGTCGTCCAGTCCAGAATTGCAAGTGCTGGTCCAGATAACCTTCCCCAGAGTGCTGGATGGGGACATGTGGCGTTTTCCATCATCTCTACACAAACACGATTTTCAATGGGCTCATGCCAAATTCTTGAGATATCATTGGCGAGAGTCGAGTAGGTCTCGATTGGGAGAGGCGAGTAGCTTCGATTGGTGGACAGCTCAACCGTAGAGGGCTTCTTCCTATTCTCGGCACTGCAGAAACATTTACTCGCTGTAGAATTGTAGAGCACTACGGCTGTCAGAGCTCCAAACAAGAGGGACTTTCGATAAAGGGGATTCATTTTCGGCAGATGGAAGATTGATTCAAGGAACGTTCACACTCATGATTTTTTTGAAAAGGATAGAAGTGTTGCTATCTTTTTTTTTTAAGTTTGCAACTGTTATTGTCTTTCGTCATTTGTTTCCAATTTTTCTCTTTCGGGATTGTCGTTTGTGTACTGTAGGTAGCTGACGAAGGACAGATGACGGATGACGTCAACCGACCGGCCTGCAGATTTTTTCAAATCATTTGAAAATGACTGAATACGCACGGACGCCATACAGACATCAGCAGATCTTCACCTGTGAGATCTCATGGTGAGATTTGCGATTCATTCATTCAATCATAGCGACAAAGAACCACCAACCACCAACCACCCACCTCACCATGAAATTACACTGTTCTCCAGTTGCATCCTTTGCCCTCTGTCTTCTCTTAATACAAGCAGCAACCAACAATGTCAATGCATTCCCATCACCAGGATTGTTAGTATCCAATGCCACCAAAAGTCGTCTGATGATTCCATTGTCGGTGGATCAAAAACTCGGTCTCGTGGCGCCCAATGGTGAAAATCAGGCAGCAGCAGCAGCTCCAGCGCCACGAGGAATTGTATTGAATACTTGTGTGGGAGGATTGACTTTTGCGGGTGGTTTGATGGGATATATTACCAAGGGCAGCAAGGCAAGTTTGATTGCTGGGAGCACCTTTGGAGGCTTGCTGAGTCTTTCGGCCTTTTTGATTTCCCAAAAGCAAAAGGTTGGAAGTATCATGGGAACTGCTGTGGGAGGAATGTTGTCGTATGTCATGGGAAAGAAGTTCTTGGCGTCCAAGAAATTCATGCCGGCAGGATTGATTGCCAGTTTGGGATTGGCAACTGTGGTTTATAATGCGATTGAAGCATTTGGGGGACAAGCAGTAAAGGCTGAGAGCTTGGTTCCACTGCAAGAAGCACCCAAGGATGATCCTATCGACGAACCAACAAGCACTGAAGAAAACTAAAAAAATTCGGCTAGAAATCTTGAGTGATGATACGGCGTGTCGTGGATGATTGATTCTGTAGTCTTTGATATTTTGAATTTTCACAACTGCTGTCGATAAGAGAGTCTGGAAACAATGCAGGTGGTTATGATAGATCCATATCTAAACATTCGACTACAATGGGAAAAATGATATTGTCTAAACACTACAGTATGTATTATTAATGTAGACGGTACCGCCGGCAGCGAGCATTGCGAATTATTTCCCGAGTCTCCCCTATCGCGAATTTGATGCTAGCATTTTCTTTTAGTTTGCCACAATGCTCTTTCGTGAAAAGACCCACTTGGCAACGTCTCCATCCTTAAGTCCAAATCCAATGCAACGTTTGTTACCTGTTCTCGGCTTGTTTGCATCACCATAACCATCATCATCCACAGCCATACAGATCCAATCGTCGCAACAAACAATAAACTCTACATGACCAGGAGCAGTAAGTGTCTGTTGACAGGCAAAACAAGTTGTGGTAATCGTGTCATCTTTGGCAAGAGCACGCAAGGTGGCATCCTTGGACAATAAAGGAAGTGTCAGTCCGGGTGCCACTTCAATCATGTCCGTGTGCTCCCCTTCGACTGATTGCATTTCCCGTTGTTGCTCCTTTTCAACCCTTACCCGCCGTTCTCGCTCCCGTTGCTCCCTTTCAGCCCTTACGATAGCTTCCGCCTGGGCCCTGGCTTCCCTTTCAGCTTTGGCCTTAATTGCTTCTGCCCTTTCCTTGGCTTCTCGTTCTGCTTCTTCACGAGCCTCAAGCTCTGCCTTTTCTCGGGCTTCACGTTCTTTTCGCTCCTTTCTTTCCTTTTCTTCTCTCTTTCTTTTTTCCCTACGTTCTCGTCGCTCACGTTCATGCCGTTCCTGTCGTTCTTTTGCTTCCTTTTCCTTTTTCAGTTTGGCTTCGCGTTCCTCTCGCTCTTTTCGATCTTGTTCTTGTCTCTTGATTCGTTCGGCTTCTTGTTGTTCTGCCTTTATGCGTGCTTCCTTGTCTCGATTCTGCTTGGCCTTTTGAAAGTATTCTAGTAACTTTCGTTGTTCGTCTGGGTTTTCCAACGACATGCTGAAGCGATCAATCGCAGGGATTCCATCAATCTGAACCCCAGCCAAAGATTTGCGCACAATCTCAATCATGGCTGCTGACGACTTGATTGGCTCGTTTGAGGAAGAACCACGATCCTTGTCGGCATAATCATCGTAGTCGTCAAAGTGTTGACTGTCATAGTCGGTTCCACCAAACATGGCGGCGACTTCTTTGCACATTTCGGTGAGAATGAATTCATCGATTTCGGTTTCCTCTCCTTCTGAAAGCATGGAATCCCTGCCCAGCATTTCCGGCAATTCGGAAAAGAAGGAATCATATTGTTCCGAATCATTGGTCATGGTTATGATGTGGTGTTGTATGTAGAAGTGCTGTGGTGAAGAAGAGAGTAGGTATTTTGGTTCTGTGCAGTTTTGATGTTCAATAAAATACTTGCGGAATTAAACGACGGCACGCACGATGGAGAAAGCAACTGGTCAGAGAGTTAGTCCAGCGGGCCGGCGACAAAGTGATTAAAGACAATTAGCCTGTGCACCATAAGTCTCTGTTCCTTGTCCTTAACCATGAAAAACGTCACAGGGACAACTGTGAATGACACAAAGTGGTCTCACCGGGCGGAGGATAGGCCCAAATGGCGGATCGATCCATGTGACTCAAGATTTGCCTCAACAACTCTCCGATCCAAAAATTACTATCAGCAGCGTAGGTGAGCGATCGTCGGCATCAACGCAAATTGCTTGATCATCCCATTTACAAGGTGTCTCAAGATGCCGGAAATAATACGGCAATGGCGTACCTACATATCGACCTTCTCAATGATGATATCACTAGTATTAGTTCCAACTTTGGTGTCCTCATTTTCAACCACAGGAGCCCTGCTGAATCATTATCATCATCCCACCATCATCTACAGGGATCATAATAATGACATCCCAGACAACTCTCACTTATCGACAAACAGGCAACACAATACCCGTCTGAACAATGAAAAACCAGAATGGCTAGCAGATGCCATGGGAGGTAGCGATGATAGTCGTGATGCCGGCGATGCTCCCTCAATAGAAATACCCAAACTGACAAATGGCTTGTCTGGATTTTGTTTGGATCCGGCACTGGGGTTTGTTGCCATTTTGTCGTGCCCTGAGATTTCCAAATTTGTCGCAGTTACCGTCGTCCCCAACACGCTTGGTACGAAACAAGTTGTGGAGGATGACATCATGAAAATGCCCAGTCGATTAACCTCACCACGGGCCTTGACATTGGTGCAGTTGGCAGGAGGAATGGATTTGGGAACACCCATTTTGCCACCCGATGCTCTATGGCAAATAATCGTCAGAGAAGGGATCGATGCAGAAGATGATGACGAGGATGACGATATAGGCGATGACAATGCACCACCACCCTTGGTTACCTTGCTTGGAATTGACGTCGTGCCCAATGAAGATTACGATTCCGAACAAAGCGACAAGTCTGCCTCGCTGCTGTTGCCAACCAAAGCTACAGGGTGGGATGAAAGTTGGATGCAGGATGATGATAGAAAGGAGAAAATTCTACAACAATCGGTTCAAGTTCTGGGTGCAGTCAAGGGGTTACCTGGATTGCAAGCTGTCACCTTGGAACAGGTTTCTGATGCCATGATATACTGTTCCAACGAAGAGGGGGCATTGGACCGACAAGGCTTTTCTCATTTATTGGATTACATGCGACGTGTAGTTGGAGTTTCCTCGTCCGCCGCCACGGATGGTATGAATAGTAGTTGGAAAACCGACAGCAAGGTCAAGTTTGTCTTGAATGTCAACTTGGTCCAACAAGACTCCATCAAGACGATATCTGTCACTACACTGGATGCCTTCTCAGCAATTGGTCTATCCATGCGACACAAGATTCAATTGCAAGTGGCACCTGAATGTTTCGAGGAAGATTCCAATAGTATTTTGCAAATATTTCCCGCCTTTCGATCCGTCCAAGAACTCTGGGAGGATGCCAAAATCATGGATGGATTCATTCCTAGCATGTTTGAGCAAGCAAAGAAGCAGCAACCGCCATCCCAAATGGGGTAATTGCACCTACTATAAGCAAGTATACGAGACCAGAACACAGACGAAACATGATTGTCACAGCATCACTACACAAACATTCTCAAAAGTTGAATATCGCGCGGCAAGAATCTAATGCGATGCAACAGAGAGCAACCATATTGTAGACGAGTGCTTTTGGTCACATCATTCAATTTGATCTTATAATTTTGTAAAATGCAGTCGTAGAAATCTGAAAATTAAGAACATGGAATTCTATGAGGATATTATGTTATCAACGAGCTCGGAAGCGAAGGCAGAACCGGCTATGTGATTTGAATTGCATCTGACTGTTGGTAGAGTGTGCATTATAATTACATTTCTTATTGATTCTACAAAACTGTTTCTGGTCATGCGGACATGCCTGTAGCTTTAGATTCCAAATTCAGTGTATTCACTGTCGTGAACAAATTCCGAAGGTGACCTTTTTTCCACCCTGTGGTTGCTCTCTGCCGCTGGATGATGTTTAAGGTGGTCAATTCCTTGCTTTAGTGCCGGCGGGCTAGAGAAGAATCCATATGTGGAGTCGATTGATGTAACGGAAGGATGCAGTACATGTGCATGCTCCTCAGAGTCGTGATGGGCATCGCGGGGTCGTCTCGGCGGTGTTTCTGTACTTGTTCCGTCTGGACTCGAAAAGAAGGAGTATGTGGTATCAGTGATCATATTTTGTTGTTGCTGTTTGTGTTGGTTACTGTTTTGTTTTTTGTGAGCTTACATACACATGGAGGTCTTGGATTCGGGTTGGGAAAGAGGGTTCGGGAAAGAGTTTTCTTGTTCATGATCGAATTTTGGTGATGTGACTGTTCCATGGAAATATCACGTGAATGAACAATCACATCACGTGCATGTGAGGTTCGGGTTCATTTTTTTTTAAAAAAGAGGCCTATGACTTTCGGTAGATATATTTCCGATTCATTCGGTGGAGGTGACATTCAACTTTCACACAAAATTAAAAATTAGTATTTTATTATACTTCCTAAATTTCACGATGAGTGTAGAGACACAAAATGTGGCGCTTTACAAGTCGTGAAATCATTTCGTTCGCGGTGGTTGGGGCCAGTTGGTATTGTTGTTCTTGTCAGAGATGGCCAGCTCTATAATAGTTTTTGGTTGTTCTTCAAACTGGATCGGGGGTCGCGTTGTTGTTTCTTGTCTATTGTTCTATTTGCTCGCCCCCCCCCCCCTGATGTTGTACCATGGAATTCTAAAAGTGACCTCCGACAATGGATTGGCTACACGCCATTCTTCCCTTAATTCCATTCCCCCAATGGATTGCATTCGGAGATAAATGCATCGTACTTTCCACCCTGTGTCCTTGATTATGTAGTGGTGGTAAAATACAATGAAGAATCCGCAGCACTAATTGACGAGTTTGTAGCGGGGGTAGATCCATTCACTTGCAGATGCATCGCATCTTCTACTTCTCGCAAGGCTTCTTGCAATCGTTGGTCCTCCATTTTGGTTTGTTGCAGCTGATGTTGTTCCGAAAGTTTTTCTCCCAAAAAGGAGACTACCTTTAGACTCGTATCAAAGATCATCTTTCCATTCTTACTCAATGCTTCCAGCGCCTTGTTGTGTTGTCGGGTAAGTTCGATTCGTTCATGTTGTTGTCGGGACCCTTCTGTCAATTGGTCCTTTTTGATAACCAAATTTTGACGCATCCGATGAATTCGACGACGCTTGGCCTTGAGTTTGGTGGCCCAGTATTCTCGTTCTAAAGTTTGCTTAAATTCCAAACGTTCAATTTGGCAATTGGTCGCATGCAAATCTTCTTTCAACTCGGTGACTTGTCCATTGAGTCGGGACACCTCAATCGTCAAGGGGACCTGCGGATAAAAGCGGAGGTGAGTAATGCGATGACATGTTCCACCCTTTTACATGTATTGGTACGAACCATTTGAGTTTTCAAGGTTGCTTGTTGTCGTTGATAATCTAAAATGATTGCCTTGAGGCTATCTTCGGCCTGTGACCTTGCCATCTCCCTACTTCCAATGGCCCAAATTAAGGCAAAAAAGGTTGTAATCAAGCTCAAGGATGGTGCAATCGTCGCACCCGACTTGACATAGGATTCTGGCGGCTCCAGTCCCATGACAAGATAGGTATTGGAAATCATCATACTCAACTTGATCTTGGCATTGGACAAGATGTTGGAAGAATCCGACGACGCATTTTCCAAGAATTTGCTTGCCTCCTTCCAGGCTTGGTTCTCCGTCGACACAATGGATGACGACAATTGTGACTGAAAATCATTACCACCACCCAAAAGGCCAGTCTTGGCCACGAGGTAATCAACGAGAGTGGGAACATGATTGGTCGCTGCTGCTGTTGCGGATACTGTGGGCGCCGCCACGTCTGAGGACGCCAACAGCACGCTAGTACTTTCGGGGTAAATGGTTTGGTGCACCTCTTGGATGGACTGTTGCATGGAATTTACAGAGTCTCTCATAGAATCTACACTACTCGAAGGAAAGTAGCGATCGTCGGCGTTGAATGCTGAATTCGTGTTCTGCCGAAGTTGTTCCATGACATTATTCCATAGTTGCGTCGCATCTTCCGGAGAGACTGAATTCGAAGTGGTAGTGATGGTGGTGGTACTAGAGACTAGTGCTTCTTGCAACGGGGACGCGTCCGAAATCATTAAGGAAGTTAATGACTGTGATGATGATTCCCCTAGAGTTTGTTTCGTAGCATCGATGGACTCCTGTATCGATTCCATTGACTCTTTCACGGCCTTGAGACTATCCTGAAGAGGTGATGTATCCAATCCATAAGCATGATCTTCTGAGGAAGCTTGCAGTGCTGTTGAAGTTGCTGTTGTTATTGCGTTCTCCAGTCCTTGTTGCTGCTGTTGTGGCGACGGAACGTGCAAGGAATTTGTTCCTTTCAAAGATACCTGAAGAATCAGAATGGAGAGCAATAGTTGTGGTGAATAACTGTATCCATTTCTGGTGTTAGTCTCCTTACTTCTAATTCTCATGCTTGATGGCTTTTTAAATATTATTGGATCTATCTATATGGCAGACAGCAGTGAGATAGATTTGAAGGATCAAGCTCAGAAGCCAGAGTTATTCCTTTGCTTTTTATCATCGTTCTTCTGATTTCAGCGAACGAACTCTACGCGAGCCAGCATGACTTGAACCCAAGATACCATATCAATATTTCCGTCGACGACAGACGCTATCGTGACTGAACGCAGTCGTGGGATGTGGATGGAAGAAACCAATAACTCACGAAATTAGACAACTTCATTTCATTTTCGTAATAAATCTACTAGTTCAATAGTGAAGGAAACTTCATGGAAATCCGATATACCTTTCATCAGAGGTTGTGTTCAGCATACATGTAGTACATTCCAGCAAATCTGAGCCGGTAATATGGTTTTGAATGGTGGGTTTCTCATGCTGGTGTCGAGGAAGCCGACCGCTTTGACCTAGCGTAGGCAGCTCCTGCCCCTAAAAGGACCAGAGATCCAATTACGGCAGCAATCACAATTGGCACAGTCGAATCGTCTTCTGGTGTCAAATCCGCAGGGCCCCTTTGTATGGCCGGATCCCCTTGATAGGGCCGATAAGTTGCCGGGTCGGTTATTCGAATATCGATGATCTGGTCGTTGGCACTGTTGAGTGCTCCAGAATCCACAGCATCGGCAACCTCGGTTCGAAACATGTCTTCAAATCCATTATCATCATCATCGCCACCATTGTCAACTTCTCCCATGTAGAAAACTGAGAATCCAGAGTCCACCACCATGCATCGATCCCCATCGGTTGGAGGCTCTTGGCAGTCCACTGAAATTTGTGTAGAATATGATTACACGAACATGTTGGCGAGACGGGTGGGGGAGTCAATCCGGGAGATCAAACGAAGACATCATATCTAAACGCGAGCAACTATTCTTCTTACGTTCCAACACTTGATCGTCAGGATTTGCCGATAGCCCCACAGGTTTTCTTCTCAGTTGTGGTTGCAATTTTCGATTGTTATTCTCGTCAGTAGCTGTTGCGATTACAGCAGGTGGTGATGGGCGAACACAACTAATTCGTCTCGAAGCCAGCAAGTAGTCCACCGTGGCCAAATCCAAATCTCGGACGATTTGTGCGGGACTGTCATCACCATCAATACTATAGGTAATCTCTTGGTAATATTGAATCGTCAGAGTATTATCAGCGGCACTTCCACCGAAACCATTGGTATCCCCGATGCAAGCTTGGTACACCTCGACATTTTCTTCCATGGGTGGCTCAAAGTGATCATCAAAGTCGATATAGAGGAGGTTATCCGCTGTGCTTTCTTGAGACAGCAGGAGCGGGAACAATACCGATGAAAGAAGGCTCGACATGGGCATGCTTTGTCGAGTCATTTTTTGAAGTATTGTTGAAATCGAATTCGACGTTCGTGCTTGCAAGAAAGAGGTTTTTAATTTTGAGGTACGGATGAAAGTCTGCTGCTCCTTATGCTAAAGACCTTTTGTGTTACCGTCCAAGCTGGTAAGTATCCCATATTGATGGAGGAATTGAGGTGATGTGACTTTGAAAGCTTTTTTCCACGTATACGCATAAAATAATGACCGTTGCAGGTCTGAGACACGTGGTGTTTTTCTAAACATTCCTAGTTGATTGAAATGAAGCCCTACCGGAAGCGTTTTGTCATGAATACATACGACATATTTCTCAAATAAATCTGGAGCAACAGTTATGAATTCCGTTCAAAGGTCAGGCAGACTTTCCAAATCTTCCGAAATCCCGCGTTTTCCAAATCCTCTAAAACCTGAATCTGTTTCATGCAACACAAAAGATGCCTTTTACGGCTCTTGCTTTTTACATGGCATAAAAGAGCTCAGCCTGTCCCAAAGTCCATGTTACAATATGGCAGTAAAACTCAGCCATTGCTACAGGGTTGAAGGAAATCCTCCAGAATGAAGCTGAACCATGTCTTCAATAAGTTTAGAGTTCTTTACAGTATTGTTTTCAGGTAGTCGTTTGCGGTCGACGACAGACGTATTCATTGATCGCCCAACTTATTTTCATTTATTTTTGACAGTGTCAGGAGCTCCATATTGTAAAATGCTTATGGAGAGTTGAATGAACATTCCTCGTGGAAGTTGTCTTCATCATTCTTATCATTTGCAAACGTAGACACTTGAAATCAAGAAAGAGTGAACTTATGAGATCATGGAAGGAAGCAAGCAAGCAAGTTATTTGTGGCTTGGAAAAGACGCACCAGGCTCCCGATTGGCTAGAATCAGAAAGCGAATGGAAGGAATCCTTCGGATCACTGTTTGATGCTGATTTATTCTTATTCAATATTTACTAGTATTGTGGAAAGAAGACTTGACAATCAATTTCTTATTCACTGTTCCTTACAATCGTCAGAGCCTATGTTATTCTTCTGATCTCTTGGCTGTCGACTATCAATCAACATGGATAAAAACAGATAGTACTTTTATTGCACGCGCTGCACATGCCCTCCAGGACTTTTGATCAATCGATCATTCACTGATTGGTGATTCAGCTTGAAAATGAATGTTGGTCGTTCCATTCCTGGAGCAGATAGAAGACGACGGTTGCAACAAAAAAGATTGTCGACAATTTCTCGTCTCGACTCATATGGCGATGATGATGATGATTGCTGAAGAAATCTGTGACAAAATTTATGAGGATTTAATTGATCCCTGTGAGGTGCTGAGCTTCAAAGTGTGAGAATATTTGACTCTTTCTCCCGTTGTGCAAAACCTTCGCAAAACGAGCAATTTTCCGACCACGTCAGGCCTGTGTTGTGTGTGCGAAGGTTTTGCACCCATTTTGCACAAGAGTACTAGTAGCATTGATTGCTGTCGCAACAAACGCTTTTGGGATATCAGAAGACATATATCACATCACAGCTTCTGCTATCTACATCACAGATATTATATTGACTTGCGCAATGGATGATTTTGGTAAAAGGGAAGCAGCAGCCTTGGCTTTTCTGACTCTCGGAGCAGTCGGATCTATCGCCTGGCATCAAAAGTGGAAGTGTGTACCGATCGAAAAGCCTGATGCTGTGTTCGGCTTGGGCTTTGGTATCGGTTTCTCTGCTGGGATGGCAGTTGGCTTGGTTGTCCCGGGAAAAGATGTCAAGGAGTAGTAGGCAGGAACGACATATCATTGCCACTTGTATCAATGTGGATCGTTTCTAGAATCAAGCAATTGAATACACTGTAACGGATCTCTAATATAGTGTTAGTAGCATACAGCATTAGGACATCAAGAACATACACAATGAGTAGCAATGAGACACTTGCACTTGCACTCGTTCTCTTTCTTCTTTTTTCATCAGACAACAGAAGATTTACCAAACGGAAACTTCATAAAATTCATCGTCTTCCAACAACCAGAAAATGACGGTACTGGTAGTGCCGATATCGAAACCATTCATTCCTGCGGGTACAATAGGATTCACGGGAGGAACCAAAGACCAGGCTACTTCGATCATCTCAGAGGTGACCGTCTGGTAAAGCCGACGATCGGCAACCTTTTCTTTGGGCAAGACAGCAGGTTGCACGATCCAGGATGGAGTAATAATACCATTATCACCATCCACTTGAGCCTCTTCTTCTACTGCTGACCTCAAATTTCGTCGATTGCATCGACAGCTCTGCTCGATATCAAATATTATATAGTCATAGTTTATGGCATTTCGATCGGTAGTGTATCCAATATCATCGAGACTGGCAATCGTCATTTCGGAAATGAGGATTCCACCAAAATTCCTCGAAGGAGTCATGAGTTCGGCATCAAAGCAGGCTTCGGACCAATGGCCATTGGTGCATTCGGCCAGAGGAAAGCCGGTGGTGCACTGAGAAAGGGTCCGGTACACGGCTGTAGCTGCCGCTCCAGTGTACTCGCAAGCACCATTCACAAGAGGAGCATTGGCAAGCCGCCAATTGTTTCCGATTCCAAGAACATGACCTGAAAGGGGTAGAAGAAAGAAGTATGAGATTGATGATGAGACGGCATTTGGCTATGATGATACGTGTAAGAATAACAAATACAACCAGTTTCCTCACGAGACTTACCAATTTCATGAAGGACGACATCGTAGTACAAGTTCTCATCATTCTGCAGCCGGGCTTGATCGGCAGTGTCTAGTTTGAGGATACCCCAAAGTATCGGCTTCGGAACACCACTTCCATCATTGACGCTGGTTCCTGTACCCAATACCCCGCCAGCTCCGTCAATAGCATCGTAACTCCCACAAATGAAAAGGTCGTCCGTTGGAGTTGGTGGATTGAATCCTGGTCCGCAGAATGCATTGTCATTCAAGAATTGAGATGGAACCACATGATCCGAAAGGTCACTGGTAATGACGCTTTCCCAAAACGCAATGGCTCGATCAAAGATTGGGACATCCTGACACGGCATGTTTAGGAATTCCAAACAAATCTGATATCCAGCTTGACTTCCATTGTCACAATTGGCTGATCGATAGGTAACTGGACTGTTCTGTGCATTACAAGCAGAATCAACCGATGGTGCTTGAGAAGGCTGTGCTGAAGGTACCGGAGTGGTCACCAAAGGAGTTATCGTCGGTTGCTCGGAAGGGAACCGGGAGGGAGTTGAGGATGGCTCGGGTTGAATTAGAGTAGAAGGTGACTGAGACGGAGTGACGGGTGGTATTTTGGAGGGGCTCAAAGACGGATCGGGTTCATCTGAGGGTGTAGTAGAAGGTGACTGAGACGATGTGGCGGTATCTTCCGATGGAAGTTCCGATGGAATCATGGACGGCGTGGCTGTTTCCAATGTGCCAGCAGCCACGGTTGGGGTTTGCGATGGAATTGGAGTTGGTATTGCTCCAGGTGCCGACACGGATGGATTGGGTGTTGGTCTCTTTGTCGGAAACTTGGTAGAGAGCCCACCTCCGGATGGCCTGCGGGTAGGGTTCTTGGTGGATGGACCCATACGGGATGGCCTTCTGGTAGGGTACTTTGTGGATATGCCGTAAGTCGGGCGGGGTGTTGGGGGTGTCGGGCTAGTTTTTCTGGACAGCGCTGGTGTCGGTCGCGGAGTCGGTGGCTCTGTAGACAGTGGTCCAACTTGGGAATCTGTTGGAACCGATGTAGGAGCTGGCGTCGGCGGCTCTATAGGCAGCAATCCAAATCGGGGCTCTGTTGGAATGGGAGTAGGAAGTGGATCTGTTGGAACGGGAGTAGGAACCGGATCTGTTGGAACAGGAGTAGGAACTGGATCGGCGTTTCGAAAGACTTGGGAATGACCATTGTCAACAATCTGAATCCAGTCAACTAGCATATTGGCTGGCAGAGGTGCTGAAACATCGATCCTTGGCTGCAAACATCCCCCAGAAGAACTGTTGCCTGATGATGATAAGGAAGTATCACACCCACTCGAAGACGTTGATCCGGTGGAACTAGAAGAACCAGACCCTTCAGTCGAAGTAAAGATTCCTCCAATTGCAAGATTGAGAAGCAAAAAATGCGGTCGGTGGAATTCTTCACAGCCAAAACAACTGGCTGCCTCAATATCCATTTCCCAAACCTTGACATTATCCACATATGTCGATAGTGAGGTTGGAGTCCATTCCAGCTTGTATATGTGAAAGCTTTCATTCAAATCGATGTTGAAAGTTTTCCATGTCGTATCGGCTGCCAGTTTGCCATCGTTCTCCCAATGCGCTCCAGAGATCACCCTCCGATTGACCAAATTATTAGAGATTGCAAGACCTTGACCAACTTCCATAATGTCAATTTCGCCTGCTCGTGGCCAACCAACGTTGTTGAAATTGTCACCAAGCGTCCAAAAGGCTGGCCACAAGCCTTCATCTACATCAGGTATCTTGATTCTCGCCTCCACTGTCCCATATCGAAACCTTATTTTCCCATCAGTCTTGATTCTCCCTGACGTGAAACCAGTGGTTCTTTCGTCTGCTCGAATGATTAGCAATCCCCCAGTGACTGAAATGGCTTCAGTTGTGTATGTCTGAAGCTCATTGTTTCCCCATCCACCTGCCCCAAGATCCCAGGACCAGTATTCCGTGTTTAATGAAGTTCCACTGAAATCGTCTCGCCATAATACATCCCCGTTAACAGCAGCAGCAAGGCATGGTAGAAGTATCAGAATGATTGGTGAGTGGGATATTATTGAAAGGCAGTGTTGCATGATATTGATTATGATTTTGTTGTGTGAGCAAGATTTTGGGAGTTGGAAATATGTACGGTGAAGTATCATCCAAACAATAATTATTATCAATGGCAAACCCATATGTGTATCGCACCGGACACGACAACATGCTCGAACTGTTGCTTGCTCTGGCTATATTTGCAGCTTGGATTGATGAAGGTCTTGATTTGCTTGTATGTGCATGATGGCTGACTCGAAACAGATCGTGGATATGTTGGCAATTGGAGAATGGAGAAATAGAACAGGCTATTGACATACTACTCATTATGGTGCATTCGAGTAGCTAGAAAAGTATAGCTAGTATAACTACATAGTAATATATATACAATACTCTACATAAGCATCATATCCCCATTGCTATCCCCAGCATTAGTATATTGAGACTTCGTAGAAAGTCTCAGCCTCCTCATTCCAGAAAAGTACAGTTGATGTCGTACCAATGGTAGTGCTGTTGTCGTTCTCATCCCCATTGGATGTCACGGTTGGCACTAGCGGTGGCGCTGCCCTTTTGGCTTCTTCCCGAAGCTCTGGTGTTATTTCCGGATCTTTGTGTTTTATTGGCTTGTTCCATTGCCAAACCAATCCACTCTCTATCTTGATAGGATTTGCGTTACACCGGCAAGTCTGTGCCATATCGAAACTAATAAAGTCATATTGCACAGCATTTCGATCCGTCGTGTACCCCATATCGTCCAAGCTCGCAATGGTCATTTCCGAGATAAGGACGCCACCGGCATTTCTAGAGGGTGTCATCAGTTCGGCATCAAAACAGTCTTCTGACCAGTGACCATTAGTGCACTCAGCAAGTGGGAAACCATTTGCGCATCCAGAGAGGTCCCGATAGACCGCTACAGCTGCTGCACCGGTATATTCGCAATTACCATTGACAAGTGGAGCCGTTGCTAGTCTCCAATTGTTGCCGATTCCAAGAATGTGGCCAATTTCGTGCAGCACTACGTCATAGTATAGGCTTGGGTCTCCTTGGAAACGTGCAATATCAGCAGCATCCAGCTTTAGAATTCCCCAAAGAATTGGTTTTGCTACGCCTGATCCATCATTGACACTCGTACCAGTTCCAAGAACGCGATTCACACCATCAATATCGTCAAACTGAGCACAAATGAAGAGATCGTCCATTGGGTTTGGAACAGTGTATCCTGGACCACAGAAATCAGGATCGTCCAAAAATCTCAATGGGATAGTGTGATCCGGCAAGTCATTGGTGATAACGGACTCCCAAAAGGCAACGGCTTCGTCAAATATTGGCGCATCTTCACAGGGTAAGTTCAGAAACTCCAAACAAATTTGATAGCCACCTTGGGTTGCGACATCGCAATTCGGCGATCTGTAGTTGATTGGATTATTCTGAGCATCACAGACATCATTTTGCGTGACGGATGGTGCCAAAGATGGATTTGCTGATGGTTCCGGGTTATCGTTGACGGACGGTGCCAAAGATGGATTCGCAGATGGCTCTGGTCCACCCGCAACTGACGGTGCCAAAGATGGAGTAGCAGAAGGTTCCTGTTGTTGTTGTGTGGGAATGATGGAGGGTGAAGCCGATGGAATTGATGACGGTTGGTTCACAGTAGAAGGGACCAAAGAGGGGGAAACCGAGGGAATCGACGAAGGTTGGGGATCATTGGAGGAAGGTGCGTTAGATGGGGCAGGCGTCGTCCTACGAGTAGGAGGTGCTGTGGGTGGTGGACTTACAGGAGGTTCTGTAGGCCCCTGCCCCATCGTTGGCGGTGGGGTTGAAGTGGGCATCATCGGTGTTGGCTGAGGGGTTGGTTGCATCATCGGGGTTGGTTGCATAGGTGTTGGCATCATCGGTGTGGGAACCATAGGAGTGGGTGCATTTGGGTCATCACCCACTCTTGGAGTTCCAGTATATATATTGCGAAGGTCCAAGATATCTCGAATGATTCGGCCAAAGGCATATTCGAGTCCTTCTACAGCTGGTGCGGGGCAGTGGCAACTGGATGTACTTGTCGGGCCAACGACATCCACATAAGGATCCCCATGATAATAATATCTAGAGCTCGAACTCTGTGAGCTCCCATAATTGGTATATTGGTAATAGTATCTTGAAGAGTCTGAACTTTTCTTCGAAGCCTTCTTCGAACTCAGTTGTCGTTGCGATTCCGGAGCTGTAGCTGCTCGTATCCTCCTTTGTCGTCGAAAGTTCGAGAGGAAGTCTATATCGCTTGCGCAGCCTTTACATCTCCCCGTCACCTCGAAATCGATAACAAAGGTCACAACATCCGTCGTTTGAGGTATTGAGTCTCTGTTTATTCTTGCTCCAGTCAAATATCGGTATCCTGTGGAGCATGTTTGCTTGGCTGCTGACTCGTATAGCGAGGCCAGCGCATTTTCCAGCACATGCAAATGGCCTTCTTGCAGATATGCTGGTCGCCCTGTTACTTCCAAATAGATGTTGCCTTCTTGTATAATCTCATCAACACCGGCGCATGCGAACACGGAGTCTTGAAGATTTCTGGGAAGCGACTTGGAAATGTGATCATCAATCGCATCTGCTCCGTTCTGAATGGACAAAATTAGATTGAGAAGAAATACTGTCCATTGATCTAGTCGTCGACGGAATACCATTGTCTATAAATGCTTCCAAGCTGTTCTTCTTCCTCCTTGTTGGATACACAAGCATTTTCATTGCCTGGTATTTTATCGAAGATGTGCAAGCCGTTGAGTTTCAAGTTGGCGACGCCAAATCATCGCCGAATTCGAAACAAGTCGAAGGAGTCGTAATTGAATTCGAATCGATCGATCGATCAATAACTTTTATGAAATAATAAAAATGATCGAACTATACCGGTCGGACCTACTGTATTGATTACGCATTCACAGTTCCAATTGATATGATTCTCAAGGTGCTAGTAGGCTCCAATTGAAAAGCATAATGGCCACGAAACGTACTAACAAATCAAATATTAGGAATCTAAGTTCGCCAGACGAAGCACAGCCGACAACACTGCACAGTAGTCATCCGCAAGAAGCCTCAGTTTTGGATGATGATCATAGCGATCATGCCTATAGAGTGAAGAAGGATCACGGCGAGGATATCACATCGTCCAAGAGTCTGACACAGAATACTTACAGCATAATCTACGTTGCTGATCCCAGGAGTTGGGCCTTCTTTTATGGAATTGTATTCTTTCTGATTCAGATATGTCTCATGTCGTTTGCATTGATTGGAGCATTTGGTATGTCGTATAAAAGCTTGCGACGGATATTTTTCACCAACTTATTCACCGCCTACCTTCACCACCTATACCAAAGATGTCGGATCAAGCAATTTCTTCAAGGTACCAGTGGATGTTTCCATATGGGTCCGAATATCAGGATACATCATTCTGTTGTTGTCTGTCCCACTGTTCGGAGATCTCTTGGATACTATCGAGAAAACCCATGAGGGGTACAATCCTGTGGTGAAGTGTCAAACTCCACATGCCACATTTGCGTACGTAGCCACTGGGAGATACTTGGATTGATGCCTTCTGTAGAAGAAGAAAAAACAACTAACGTGCTGCTCTCCAGAAAATGGGTGTTCGCAAACTCTCTACAATTCGCTTTTGGCATTGTCTTTCAGTTCGTCACTTTTGTTTTCATCGCCAAGTCATCATCAGTCCGTGATATGTTGCTGAACTTTGCAGGTAAGCAGTGAGAGACATGATCGTGCATCTACCTGCTGGAAGCGTGTTTGCCAAATTAGTATATAGCTAACGCTTCTTTTGCATCTGTCAGGATTGGAATTCATCACCAAAATTGACGACCTGGGATTTTCATTAGCTGACAGGGGCTACTTCACAGAGTCTCTGAAGAATGCTTCCAAAGACGTCAAGGACCACAAGAGAACGACCACAAAAGGCCCTTGGTTCCGCATAGTCGCCACGGTGTTCCTTGTCTGTGCATTACTTGCTGGCTATTCTGTAATCTTCTACTACCAGCGAACAGGAGCATTCTTATGCACTCGTATGGAAGTCCAGTTTGGTGATGCTTTCTGGGCCGAGTTGCCCTTCTTTTCGGGTGTATATTTTGTCGATAAGGCTACTCGAATGGATCAACGGCTGGTCTTTGGTGATGAACGAACGGATGGAAAGGAGTCGTTCTTTCGTTACTGTCAAAGCGAGAAATCATTTGTCTTTCTCCCGCAGCAAAATAATGCAGATGACGAATGCAAAAGCGAATCTTGGTATGCCAAATCTCCCAAGTCCGAGTCGTACAACATTCTGAAATCGAATGCCAACGAATGGAAAACCCAGCGTCCAGGTGAGAATGCCATATTTTACTCGATTGATCATTTTACTATGAATTGCCTGGACTGTTCCCCCGATACCTGCAACATTCCGCTGGGAGGATCTTGTACAACCGACGACTTTAGCAACAAAGTCTGCGTTTGCAACGAAGGTGAGTGATCCATAGAAAGGAGTAAAAAGTCAGCTGCGATATTGAATCTCACAGCATCATGATGACAATTAATTACTCTTGGTCATCTTTTAGGATTCTTTGGGAACCAATGTCAATTCGAATACGATCAAATCTGCGACACGATTGAGTTTGACCATCGTTTCGCACCCTTTCCGATTCAGAAATACGATTTTCCGTCTCGATTGGAAGTGGTGACCACTTCTAGCGACTACTACATGCTATATCGCAACAAGGCTGTCTATTCCTATGTATACCCATCAGATAGTGAGTCGTCTGGGTACATGAATATCATTGCATTCTTTGGCCGACGCTACTACTTTCTGATTGTCGATTGGGCTGGTTTGTTTGCCACAAAGACAGAAGCGGGTTCGGAACATGCTGCTTTGTTCGCCGACTTGACCCCTGAAACTGCCCCTGCTGCATTCGTCAAGTATATGAACACATTCTTGGCAGATGGTTTCTTGGGTGACGGAGAGTTAGTCAGTCCATTATTCGTAAGCGAGCCATTGGACTTGGGAACACCTCAAGAGAAGCCAGACCCCACCGAACTTGCTTGGCATCTGGTCACAACTGACTGGTATGGAACAAGACTAGGGATTGGGGCATCTATATCAACTCGACTGCTTTGTACTCGTTGTGATGATGCCACAGGTCCATATTGTGAACTGGCTGGCAGCTGTAACAGCGAAACGTCCACATGCGATTGTTTGGACGGAGGCTTTGTCGGACCACGTTGCGAGTACTATGATCCAGCATTCAATATACTGTAGCAAAGCTCAATTACCTGTATATAATAATATAGTAATAGTTATGGTACAAATATTAACCGTGGATCTATAAGGGAGTTGTTTGAGGACACCTTTGATGCTCGATCATGGCAATCTCGTCACATTTCCTAGCCACAGGGGACAGCAATCCTGAACGTCGCATGGTTCGTCCGGCAATCTTAGCCAGGGTCTCCGCCGAATTGTCAGCGTCACACTGTAGACAGCTATTCAGTGCGCATTCGGGAAAAGGCCCATTGTTTGCTTGATCTTGCGTAATGTCTTTCAGAAAGCACTCGGTAAAGCACTCCTTGAACGTGTGGAATTCTGCTTCTGCCCACACCTTGGCACAAGCTTCCGTCATGCCCAAGTTGAGGTAGCATGCCGCACCTCCTTCAATGCTAATGGTATTCTTGGCCGAGCAGAATTTGCCTTCGGTGGCCAGTGTGGGATTTTGCAAGTAGACTGCCAAATCTTGGAGGGTACTGCAAACTCCACAGTGACCAAGGTGCGTGACGACGCCACCCGCCGCTTCGGCTTCTTCTTGTGATGCATAAGACTTTAGGTTGTAGGAAGACTCTTGACATTCGGCAGCCGGATCCACTGCATGAATTGCGCATACTGCAGTATCTCCCAACCCGAGTAGATTCTCATCTTGTGCTGGTGACGTTCGACAGTTTGTATTCGAAAACGGGTCGCAACTCAAATCGTAAGGATTGGCAATCGTCTGTCGTTTCACATAAATGTCAACCAAATCAGTTGTGACGTTGCTATTCGGTGCCTCTGAAGGGCAGACTTCTCCTTCACCGACAATGCAGAAACAGTCACCACAGCTTGCGGGACCTTGATCTTCGGTCTTGAAGAGCATGAAATACCAAACCAAGATTCCTGTGATTGTCGTAATCAGGAGGCAACAGAATACGCAGCAGCATGTTTTCGGTGTGCACTTTCCTCGTCTTCGTTGTCCCATTGTGTGTGATATTAGTGTCTATAGCTGGGTGAATTGTAAGCAATACAGTAGATATATGATTGGTAGATCTTGGATGTGAGTCGCACTGACGAATTTGTTCCGAACCCGTCTAGCTCTCTCTCTGCGGCATGCATTCTCATTCCAAGTTTGACACACGAATAAAGTTGTGAGTAAGTCTTGGATGGATCTGCGAGCCGGCGTAGCACATACAAAATTTAGAAGTCAGTCGACGATTTCAAGATTTGAAAATTGAAAACCTCAATTTGTGCATGGTGCAACTGCTACTGTACTGTTATACGGTACATATTTCATGGCTGTGCAACAAGAGAAAGTGTCGCTATTCTTCGCCACCATGGAGATTTTTGTCGGCTGCAATATCCAGCGATCTATGGAAAATAAACCGTCATGCTGCATCTGGATATGAAGACACTGGTTTCTCATTCAGCAGATGATGATGAAGACAAGTGAACAGGCCATCATCACGCATTCATGATCTACGAGAAAGAATGGAAAATATATTTGGTGTTCCATCTACGATCCTGCATCGATTATGTTCGGAAGCTTCATATATGGGCATATTGGTGATTGGTGACTGCTAATTTGACTCAGGAGATCATTGGCACATCAGCCAGATACTTCTCCACTTTGTCGCATATGCTGCATAACACCATCTTTTGAGTACAGCACAGAATTATGATTGCAGGAAAGGCTCTGAGAAGCATTCGTTTTCAAATTACTTCTTGCCTTTCTTCTTCTTGGAACACGTCTTTCTATGTATTTTTCCAGTGTGCTTGGGATGCAGATGTTTAGCAAAATACCGACGAAATATGTTGAGAGGAAAACTCTTCATTCTTACCTTGTTGACAGGTTGGGGAGCAGTAAGATATCTTTTGGCAAGGACAACTTAACTTCATCCCAGGGGACCAATCGTTTGCAAACAGGGCCATTGCATTTCTGGGCTGTTTCCGCAAGGGAGTCTCCAAAGTTGGAGGACAATATATCTCTAGCCGCAGCAGTGTCGTCACTACGAGGCCCATTTGTGCCACTGTTATTGTTGGAATCAGAAATGAAGGTAAAAGATTGAATCATTTCATTTTTGCACTCCAAAATTTTGGAGTAAAAGGTGGAAATATCTGGTGACGATGCAGTGGCATCAGCCAGTGCCTTTTTGCATTGACACGATGTGTTGCAGCAATTATTTAGAGCCAGTCCAGAGAATTGTTGACCTACGTTGACTGCAAAAGCCACAGTACCACCTTGTTGCGCTTGGAAACCAGAACGAGAGAACAAACACAAAAACGCAGTGTGGACAATTTTGTTCTCGTTGGTCCCGCGCCCCTGCCCCTCGGTCAGCCACATGCTATAATTGATGAACATGTTTGTAAGGTACTTGTTGTCTTTTGACTTGAGGTCATAGTGGAGGCTGCTCAAAGACACAGTCTCAGAGCTCTCGAATTTCTTGCAACGCCTGTTCGCAACGCCGGCATTCCGAAAGCATTCGAATATCTCTTTTTTGATACCATGAATTTGGCGGACTGTCCATATCCTTTGGCAGCAGCTTCGAACTTTTTTGCCGCTTCCAAGACCTTGCCCACGCGGTTGAGACTATTGCGTATACATTCAATATTGCCACTTTTGTATTCAAAGTCGGTATGGATTACAGAGACACCAATCGCATCTTTCCAATTCGATTCCGATGTGTACTCTTCCATCAAATCGGTGCAAAAGTGCTAAATTTTGATGGATTGATCAATTTTGGCACCAAAAAGTCGAACACACCAATGGACTAGTCGGCGACTCAAGATAGACTTCTGTTCGACTGTGAACATCAACTTGTGCGGTTCCTCGTAGTTGACAAGTGGCAATATCACAACTTTATTTGGGATTGTGCGCAAGGGAGAACTCACAATATGATTTTCCCATCAAAGGTTTTGAGGGGTGATTTTGAGGAATAATCTAACGTAGACAAAAGCTCGAGAACGAATCATTGGATTCCTTTCATCATACTGACGACGGTCGAACGACCGTCACAACAGCATTGCTCAGCAACACCAAGTCCGATCAGTTTATCGAACTTGTGTGCGAGTATACGTCAAGAAATAAGGTTTATTTCTTTCTTTCCCTCCCTCCACATCCCTGTTGGGCCTTACATCGACGCATTCTACGTCTCTGTAAAGCGACAAAATGTTCAATTTACTGAAACCTTTGCGAAATTCACCCCATATCTCCTCCAGTGTTATGCGACCGTCTTCCGAAAGAAAAGAACCAGAAGTTCCTGTCTATAGCCGAAGTTCGTTGGATAAACTGTCCATGTCTTCATAAGCAGACGGGAGTGTTGTTTTATTTACACGTTTGCAAGCATCGCAATTCAATCGAAAGGCCTTGCCAAGGAACCCCATTTTGCGGTAGGTATGAGCGAGACAGTTCATTCTCACTGCCGAAACATCAGAGTTTTCCAAAAGTTGGATCTTCACAAGCCATTTGGTACATGGGCTGTAAGGACCAGTGCACGTGTTCTTGAACCTCAGGATCGCACCCTCAGTCCATGCGTCGGTTCGGCCAAAGATTTGGGAACCCTTTCTCTTGCCCACCATTGGCAGATTGTTGGCTCCGTGGCATCAGGGAAAGATTACTATGACCCGATATTTACTTTCAGAATGCGATCGCATAATGCATCCATCTAGATGCGTCATTGCTTGATGTGTTGATGCTTCGCATAATGAGAATGAGCGAATGGGCTTTCAAAACTACTTCTTGCCTTGCCTCCTGGAACAGGTTTGCTTATGTACTTTCCAGTGTGCTTGAAATCCAGATATTTAGCAAAATAGAAACTGAAGAAACATCTTTGAGACAAAACTCTTCATTCTTACCTCGTTGACAGGCTGGGGAACAGTACGATACCTTTCTGCAAGGGCAATACTTAATTTCATCCGCGGAAACGTATCGTCCACATGAAGGGCCATTGCATTGCTTGAGGTCTTCCACAAAGGAGCCTGACGATACTGTCGCTCTAGCTGCGCCTTTGTCTATGCCAGAGCCATTTGTGCCACTTTTTGTGTTAGAATCAGGAGTAAACGAGACAGACTGAAGCATTGCACTCTTGCATGCCGAAATCTGAGAGTGAAAGGTGGAAACATCTGGTGACGAGGCAATGGCATCAGCCAATGCCTTTTTGCACTGACGTGATGTGTTGCAACAATTATTCAGAGCCACTCCAGACATTTGTTGGCCAGTATTGTGGACTGCAAATTCCACCCTACCACCTTGCCGCGCTTGAAAAGCAGAACGATGCAGCAAGCACGAAAAAATGATGTGCATAGTTTTGGTCATTTCGGTCCCGCGCCCTTGCCCCTTGTTCAGCCAAATGTCATAATTGACGAACATGTTTGTAATGATGTTGTCAAACGAGCCATCGTTAAGGTTCAATCTGTTGCCTTTTGACTTCAGGTCGTAGTGGAGGCTGCTCAAATACATGCGCTCTCAGCGCTTTCGAATTTATTGGAGCGCCTGTGCGCTAGACCTCCATTCTGAAATAAGCTTGCAGCGTTCGAATATCTCTTCTTCGATGCCATGAGTCTGGCGGACTCTCCATAGACTTTGGCAGCAGCTTCGAACTTTTTTGCCGCTTCCATGGCCTCGCCCACGCTGTTCAGGCTACTGGATAGGTATTTAATAATGCATTTTTTGTGCATGAAATCGGCCAGGATTACGGATGCATCGATCGCATCTTTCCAATTCGAAGCCTTTGTGTATTCTTGCATCAAATAGGTACAGAAATGCTCAACTTTGACGAATTGGTCGATTTTGGCACCGAAAAGTCGAACACACACCAATGGACTAGTCGGTGACTCAAGATAGACTTCTGCTCGACTGTAAACATCGACTTGTACGGGTCCTCAGTGTTGAAAGTTTGCAATGTGGCAGCTTGATTTGGGTTCCCCGGCATGGGCATAATCACAATATTAGTCGTCATAACTTCTGAGCGGTTTTGGGCAAATGCAGTCAAGGACGAGAACTTGAAGTTTGCCTCCGGTGGCAGGTGTCTCGAAAATGAAACTACCTCGTCCGGATGTTCATCGCGACTTCCTGCCATCCATTTGACGTCAAAAATTCCATTGTAGATACTCATGAATATGTCTTCAGCTTCTTTGCTATCAAATCTGGCCATTGATTTCGGGAGCGACCGCAAAGCCAATGGTCTGGGTAAATCCACTGGAACAGGATCCCAGTAACTGTCACCATCACTGGTGTATCCTGGAGTTCCGTCAAAGGTATCAATCCAACGCCTATAGGCGTCAACATCGCCAGATTGATAGCGACTCTTGAGAACCGCGTACATCACTTTTAAAGCAGCGGGATTCTTCAGTACCTCACCATGCATTTCATCCTCCAATTCATTGCTGTTCCATAATCCAAGTGGTTCGGTCATGAGCAGTTCTTCAAACGCTCTGAGATCTGTTTTGGCAAGACTGGCGAACCTTGGACCAAATTCCTCTTTCATGTACTTCTGGAAGGCTCTTCGTTTTGGCGTATCAATTGGAGAATTATCTCGGTTGCAGTTAGGAGCACCAAAGATTGAAGGAGTCCGCTCCAAAAATTCTTGATTCAATCGCTCTTGCTTCGACTTGAGTTCACTCGGATCCATTTCAAGGGTCAACGCGTATTGATCCTCTTTCAGCTTTTGTATTTTTGGTTCCCATTGATATGAGTTGTCGATCCATTCAAACGAAATATTGTCAGAGAGGCCTATTGGTTCTCCAAGCAATACGCCTCCGCCAGAGACGTTTATCCTACCAACTTCTAGTTCCAGTGTCTTGACACGTCTAGAATTATCAGGCTTAATCGCCAACATCTTGCCGGTTGGGAGTAGAATCGGATACCGTCCTTCTTTTTGTGTGTTCTCGTTTACGACTCCATATGATTCGTTGTACTGTTTCGCTGCTTTCAGGCCATGCATTTCGACCAATTGTCCTGACATCAATTTGGACTCCTCATCATCAGAGTTTCCCGAAAGTTGAATTGTCACAAACCATTTGGTACGGGGTGTAAGGACCAGCGCATGTGTTCTTGAACCTCAAAACCGTACCCTCGACCCATGACTCGCATTTCGCACTGAATTCAAGCTTGAGACGTCGATTCGGCTAAAGCTTTGGGGCATCTATCTCTTGCGGACCATTGGCAGAATAAGCAGTTGGTTCTTTGATGACTTGTTGAAAGCATTGATCAAATAACCGACCACAGTGAGAGCCAATCACATACTTGCAACTTCCTACATATGTGTCCTGGATTTGTTGCGTCTGCATCAAAGCTGGTATGAGCTGAACAGGAACATTGAAGATTCCATCTGGATGAATGTCGTACACATGAGCTTCCTCAGCAGGTTCTGCTTCAACGACTCGAAGATGATCAGTACCATTTCTGTGTGTACTGAATACGCTTCCATCATTGGGAAGACGAATCAATACAATTTGTTCGTCGTCCAAGGCCATGGTAATATGGGCTGCGACGAATTATGGTATGGTGCGACGAATTATGGTATGGTGCGTGTTTATTTGCTGCAATGATGAACGCAGGCGTGGCACTTGTCACTATTCAAACGATTGTGTAGTGATTTGGAGCCAAATCACAACCTACAATATTGCACACACGTATCATAATATCTTCAAAATCCAAATTCAAGAGGCCTACACAAGTACTAGTTCAATTTTGAAAGTTGTGTCTTTTAATCGCAGTCATCGTCTATTTATTAGTACACTACAGCGTCTTGGCATGGCACAAAATATGGCAACATTGTATTAAAGGGGATAGAATAGAATGCACTTTTGAAATTGAAGACTTAGAACCAGATGTTTCTATGTTTTGCGGCTGGTGTGTGCTCTTGCCATGATCAGAGAACAAAGCAGTTAAATTTTGACTTTTTAGAATGAGAACACAGGTAAATGCATATAAATACGCAGAGCTGCTTGATCTTTTGGTGCTTTGGACAATGATAATGAGCGAATGGACACAAAGCCTCTTTAGGTGAAAGACCGTAGCGGTACTAGACTCGATGGAAGAAATGGGACTTCCATCAATCATGTACTAAAGGATCCATCCATATCCACCCGCATCGAACTTTTCTTCAGAATTGATTTGGTAGGCTGCAGGTGAATAGAAGTTGTTGGTATTTCTGTTTCTTCTACAGCCCCATCAACTCCATCTGCCTCGGATGACCCATCGTCTGTTCCACTGGCACTCCGTGCAGGGCTACCGGTATCGTCATCATCAGGTGAAGATTCATCCTTTGATACCTCAGGGACAGGAGCTAAACTTGGGACCACCTCGGAAATGAATTTGGGAATATCTGGTTCCAAGCAAGCCCCTCGGATGGCCATGGAACGCGAGGCCCCAGCTTGTCTCAAACGCAAGTACATGGGTCTGATGTATATCAGCATGTTGAGAAACCCTTGCAAAGGCAGCAAGGATGATTGTAGGACCAAAATTTCATAGACGTCTGCTTCCGTAGATAGACGATGGCCTCGAGATCCCATCAGTCGAAGTATGAACGCAGGAATGTAGGACATAAAGCAGGCGCCTACGTACAGGAAGCCTTGAGTTGCCACCTTTCGAATTTGAGCCTGACCACGCCGCCCCGTCACTTGCAAAGCTCTCTTGACGTACACGAAAATGATAATGTTGTTCACGACGAGACTCCCGATTGTGAATAATAGAGGCCCTCCTACGAAAAACCAAGCTATGATGCTGTTCACGCAACCGCCAGTCTCATCACATCCTCTTCCATAGCAAGATCCCGAGAGGGAGAGATCAAGGTTAGCCTTTTTGGCACCATAGTATCATGCTGTAACAGATATGTATTTCATCGGGGGTTACTCACTTTGGGTACGCAGCAAGCCAGCAGCCCATCGAAAATCTCATTTCAGTGAACAGATTAAAAGGCATCCCAATTGTAGCAGTTGCCAAAAAGTAAAACACAGTCAAGGCATGCAGGTATGGTTCGAATCTGGCTGCAAAGTCGCCTGGTGTTACAGAGAATCTTACAATCGCCAGCATGTAGAACGAGAGTATAGCATTGTACATTATGGCAGCGAAGCCTACCTGGGTCAACCATCCGAGAACGGAACAAGAAACATCATTGCCCATCGCTGTGACTCGCGTACTGGTCTCTTGGGGCACAAGGAATGGAGTTAAAATGTAGGAAAGAGATGCAATCATGTCGGAACAGCTTAGCCCTAACATTATCCGGTCATAGCTCTTGGAATGTTCCCGGTTCCTTAGGACTCGATGAACGATAACGAAGCTGCCGAACATTGAAAGCATTCCAGAGACAACGTACAGAAACGCCAAGAGTCTCACTTGTTCGTCCAATAGTGACGGTATCAGCCTTTGATCTATCTCATCGACATCCATCATGTTGGGTCAGATTCCTTGTTATGTAAGCAATATTACAAATGGATGATGTAGGGGATGGGCTTTTTTTTAAATTGCGATGTGGTCTGAAAATACGTGTTGAATGCGATGCCCTACCTCCAGGTCATTTCATGTGTTAATTAAAAAATAGCCGGAAAACAAGTGCGAAACAGAAATATATTGAGAAACAGTATAAATGATATTTAGTTGCCCTGACGTGAATGACTATCACCTTAATTAAAAATGGAGAAGATCTTGTGGTATGTCCAGAAAATATATTTATTAGCCTTCGCCGGGGACAAGAAAGGGGGGACCTACGGGAAATCATGAAGAAACAGAAACGCGCAGTGCGGAGAACTCCACTGATGATTTCAAGAATACATGACATCGATGATCATACCGGTATGCATATCATACAAGGCATCCCCACCGACACGGGAATTGAACATGGCAACACTGCATGAACGAACAGAACTCAATTTACGAAAATCGAATAAGCCTTAGAACAAAAATATCTTCTAGGTAGCCTGCTCTGTCCCTCACAATGGCATTGTTTTAGATTAATAATAATACTTCTTAGATTATTGTGTCTCAGGAAGGAGACAGACGATGAAAAAATGTTCAGATGATCGTTTGTCTTTTAAGCCATGAGGACGGCGCTAGTCGAACACATTGGCCAATAGTTCTTGTCCGTTGGATTCACTATGAATGAATTCTTGTCCGATTGTATTCACTATGAATGAACTGAAGCCCATTTTGGAACGCGGGTGTTGCTTGATTTGTTTGCATCATGAGCACGAGAGCATGAACCGGCAATGCATTTTGGGATGCAAGCACGCGATTGTAGTGGGCATCGATTGGGAGCCAGCGCGAAGACATGGGATTCATTCCCAACCATCATGTAATGGATCCATCCATACCCACCCGAGCCGAAGGTGTCTTCAGAATAGATTTTCTGACAGGCTGCAGAGTAACAGTCGTTGGTGTGTGGATTACAACCCCATCCGTCTTGGATGAGCCATCGTCGGTTCCACTATCTTCGATTCGCTCGTCGTTGAAAGAGTCATGTACCGGCCTGTTGTTGTCAGTGGAAGATTCGATCTTTGTTGGTCGTGTCACAACAGGATCAGCAGGAGCTGAGCTTGAGATCTTCTCGGAAATAAGTTTGGGAATATCTGGTTCCAAGCAAGCCCCTCGAATGGCCATCCCACGGGAGACACCAGCGTGTCTCAACTGTAAGTACATGGGTCTGATGTATATCAGCATGTTGAGGAACCCCTGCAAAGGGAGTAAGGATGATTGTAGGACCAAAATTACATATATATCTTCTTCAGTAGACAGATGATAACCTTGAGAACCCATTATTCGCACAATGAACGCTGGTACGTAGCATACAAAGAAGGCAACGACATACAGAAAGCCTTGGGTTGCCACTCGTCGAATTCGAACCTGTTTCGCCTTTGTTTGTCCCCGTCCTTGCAAAGCTCTCTTGGAATGCAAGAAAATGACAATGCTGTTCACCACGAGGCTCGCAAAGGTGACTAGTAGGGGTGCGCCGATATAGAACCAACCAATGATGTTGTTCAAACAACCGCCATTCGTATCGCATCCTCTGTAATAGTGAGAGAAATCAAATTTAGTTTCTTTTGACGTCACAGTACCTAACAGATATTTTCATTCGGCAATACTAACCTTGGGTATTCAGCAATCCAACAACCCAGCCCACTAGAACACATACAGAAAGGTCACGTTAGTGGAAGAAATCACGATTCAATCAAGAAAGAAGTTTGAGTCATCTTACAGTCTCAATTCGCTGAATAGATGAAACGGCACCCCGATTGTAGCAGTTGCTAAAAAGTAAAACACAGTCAAGGCATGCAAGTATGGTTCAAACCTGGCTGCAAATTCGTCCGGTCTCATAGAGAACCTTACGACCGCCAGCATATAGAATGAAAGTACAGCATTGTAGGGGATGGCAGAGTACCCCAATTGGGTCAACCATCCAAGCACAGAACAGGACACATCATTTCCCATGGCCGTGACTCGTGTACTTGTGTCTTGAGGCGCAAGGAATGGAGTCAAAATGTAGGAAAGAGAGGCGATTATGTCGGAACAGCTCAGCCCCAACATAATCCGGTCATAGCTCTTGGACTGTTCCTGATTCCTCAGGACCCGATGAACGATAATGAAGCTGCCAAATGTGGAAAGCGCTCCAGAGACAACGTACAGCAATGACAAGAGTCTCACTTGCTCGTCCGACAGCGAGGGTATCAGCCTTTGGTTTATCTCATCTAGTTCTATCATCTTCCTTTGAATATCACTTTGCGAACGGGTCGTGACCGTGGTGATGTGATAGTAACGCGGTTTTCTGTTGCGAAGGTTTTTGCATATATATCCGGGTTTGGGCATTCAAATGGGAAAATAATAAGTCCGCCCGCATTTTCACTTGAGAAGAAGTACAATAAACCACTGTATCTTCTGCACCATACCGGTACCGGTAGGCATGTCCCGCAACCAGCATCATTGGAATCAGATCCATACTACAGTACAAACAAAATATCAGATGTTGTGATGATAGAAGAATGACTGTTACCGCCTTGCTGTTGCTAATACTGGCGTCATGGCATTCTGTTGAAGCTGAAAGTGCTGATGACCTTTTCCTCAGCCATGATGATTCAACTAAATCTCATCCTGGATACCGCCGTGATGACAATCACATGTATGCCTCATTTCATACTGATTCTTCGATGACGATGATGGAAAGCCTCCTGCCTCATTCACGTCGGTTGAATGTGGTCGTCAACGAATGCTTGGATGCCACAGATTATTTCAGCAGATTCAACAATGGTGAAAACAGGCTGAAGCTGCACTACGAATGTACATGCTCGGGTGACTTGGGTTTCAAGTTTACCCTACAATGTGAGCTGAACGATTACTGCTTCTTGGGAGGAGGAGATGGTACTAAGGAACAGTGTATTAGTCGAAAGAATACCTTTGACTTTGTGGTGAATTCGGATACTCGAGTGATTGCAGATCTAACGAGGAATACTCAATTGACCACCTATCATTCAGGATTTTCCTTTGATGGCAGCTTCCTGACAGTTGGCAACAACGCCTGCGTGGTCGAATTGAATTTCACGTACAATGTCCCAACCGAAGAGGCCATTGATACTTGTGACAACCGATGCCACGAATTTTTCATCCAAAACAGCAACCGGACGCAAGATGAAATCGAATACATTTGTCCCACTGTCACCTACGACAATGTTGCATGCAAGTCCTTTCGCATGGTCAGTTGCCTGTCCGTGAACGATACAGATGAAATTCGATATTTCACCATGCCCGACTGCAGCAATGTCGATCCTTGCCTTGGTACATCTTGTCAACCATATCCTCGCATTGACACTTCACCAGAAGCCTTTCTCTTTCGCTATCCGGAATGTAAAACAAGCAGGATCAACAATCCTACAGCATCACCAACAATGACGTCTCTCTCACCTGTTGGTGATAATTCAAATGTCACATCATCATTGAGTCCAACAGTTTCTCCTCCAAAAAGCACAAGTATTATCCCAATGGATAGTGCCGGGTTCTCGTTTGGCTCGCAGAATCGAGGCATCATTGCTTCGTGCTTTCTTTCGATTATTGTAGCTGGTACCTCGATATACTGATGTGGTGCCACAATTAGCTCTGGCTCTTTTGTTCGAAGATGTTTGATGATGGCGTAATTTTATCAATGCCTTTTTCTCAGCGTATCGCACTTGCGTGCGTGGAATTAGGAATAAGTGCCAAAGAGTCATCAAACTACAGTATTTTCTCGACTTCTATTAATAGGTGATTTCTTGGTAGAGCTGTTACCATCATACTCCTTGTCGATCCCCAACTGGCACTTTCCAACGATTCACGCAATCCATATATCCTCCAACTTATACCTAGTGTTGATGGCTCATCCATTTCTGACTGTAAGGCGAAGTGCCGTTCGTTCCATGCTGACTGGTTGCTTGGCATGGGAATAGAAAACCTGACGCTATGAGACCGCAATATCATCCTTCCCGATGAATCGGACGGCTCTATGTGCAAAAGGGCTGTTGATTGATTCATTCATTCGTCCATTCAATGTTTGCAATCCCCAAATCATGACGAAGTCTCTGATGAGAAATCAGCAGTATCCTCACCCGACAACGCCCTGGTTTCTTCGAATTCCATTGGACTTTCGTCGATGGATGCGAGAGGTGGTGACGAAATTGGCATACTCGCCTTTGAGGGATGGAGATCGTGCTTGGAAGAATTTGGGGCGCGGGAAGATGCCACACGGACGCTTTGCTCAATGTAATTGCCGACGTCGGCTTCCAAACAGGCTGCCCGTAGCGCTTCTCCGATTGGAATTCCTGCTTCCCTCAAACGCAACCATTTGGGCCGACTGAAGACAAACATGTTCAAAAATCCTGATCAAAGAGGATACATGCATGTTGAGAATCGGGAAAGCAGGTGGATATGGT